>DWNA01000062.1:0-50410 GCA_018249835.1 Heliconius besckei | reverse complement strand
ACAAAAGAAGTTTCATTTAAATCCGTCCAGTAGTTTTTGCGTTAAAAAGCCACAACAGACAGACAGACAAGAATTCCAAAAATCATATTTTTACCTTCTATTAGTTGTATTGAGTCCCCCTGAAGTGATTTTTTTAGTTTTTATTCAATGTACAGATTTTACCCCCTTTACAGTTTTATTATATATATAGATATAGATATATAGATATAGATTATGCTGATAAAACTTCCTCTAAAGAAACTCATTAAACATAATAAGGCATTATAAAAATATATGGATTTTTAACCGGCTAATATCCTAGAGACTATTTCACGTGGCTGTCTTGGCGCGGCGCACAAGTGTGCGACTACTAGAATATTTTCATTTCCTCATTCTGGTAACGAGTCAAAGCGCAGCGTTTAGTTCCGCCAATCAACACGAGCAATGCCTCAAGAGTTCAGCGGAAACGTTCCATTTGGAAACAAAAGTATTCTAAGACTATGTTATCTTTTAAAATATCCATTCTACAGATACATGAAAGGGGATTTTTATCTATACAAAATGTACAACGTATGTAACGTGTTAATTGCATACGGAATAATATGTTATTGTTTGAAATTGTTTCGATAGATATTTTCTTTATTATTTGTGACATTAAAAACATAAAATTTCCTTTTTTTGTAGATAGTATTTGAAAAATATAAAATATACGTAACTGTTTTTATGTTTATAGAAGACTAGTGGACCCGAACGCGGCTACGCCCGCTTGAACTATACGGATATTTATTAAATATATTTATGAAATTATTTGCAGTTTTCAATAGAGAGATGCGTTAAGCAAGCTCATTTTGGGTGACGTTTTCTAACAATAAACTTTGCAAATCGTTGCTTAGCAACGACGGTTGTTATTAACATGGCGGAATAAATTGCATGACAAAATAATAAGTATTTTAATATATTGGTATATATCGAAAATATAACAAATATGAGAAAAAAAAGTATTCTATGTTCATCCCGAGACCCTCAAGTATCTCTATATGTGTATTTTATCACAATTAAATTAGCGGTTTGGGTCTGATTGCGTAGAAGACAGACAGACAGACAGAGTTACTTTCGAATTTATAATATAGGTATGGATAGATATGTATGTTGTCGCAAACTTTTAATGACAAACAAATCATGGTTGCTGTCATACATGGTTATTGCGTATCTTTAACAGTTTCTATGAATATTAATTTTTGTAGCAAAATTCAGCTCTGTGTGATTTTTTCTCAACAAAAATGTTTGTTTTGACCGAATTATTAAATGATTTTTAAAGTATAATTTCGTGGCGCTATGAAACATTGGCTGACTTTGAACTCGATGGTTGTTGGTTCAATATCCACCTGAGAGAATAAATTATATTAATTATTTTCACTTTGGTTAAGCAAAACGCGTAAAATTTTCAGGCGGAAAACGCAGAGCGTAAATTCTTTACAGTAGTTATTTTTTCTTTTTCTGCAATGAGGGCAAAAGTAATGAAGCATTTTCAATCTATATTATATAAGAGGTACTAGGTAGAGGCTGGATTCAAAGGGCGCAAGACCGGACGGAGTGGCGAGAATTAGGGAAGGCCTATGTGGACGTTGAAAGACTGATGGATGGATGATGGATGATATAAGAGGTACTATGTACCTATATAACTATGTACGGTACTATGTACTTTATATTTGTATAAATTCAGGTATACACAATTATTGTATAACATAAATGTATAAATGTATTGAATCATTAACTTTAAATTTCGTAGGTCTATGTACCTAGGATTATGTAAAGACATGATTGTTCCTAACATTGTATTGCGGAACGTTTACAGCCCATTTACAAGGCAATAAAACATTATCAACGATGCAGTTATAAACCAAGCGACATGAGTGTATAGTTGTAACTAAATACGCGCTACTAAGCGTTAAATAAGCAATTCTAATTTATATAATATTTTACATTTATATTTTCAGGACAAAAATCAATCAATTGATTCATGGCGATGTCTAAAAGTAATAACATTGTTCTTCCGGTTGTCCAAAATTCATTACCGGTATAAATACTTCATTATTTTTTTTATTTAAAAGTCAATTTTGTATAATAAAAATAATATAATAATATACATTTTGAAAAGAGTCTAATTCAAGTTAAGTTAACTTCGACCTTATATTTTTTTTACTTTTACTTTTTTCCTCATATGCATGATAAGCAGAGAAAATCTAGCGTTAAGACCTTGTCTCTTCCCGCCCCAATTCAGGATCCAGTCCATTATACATAGAGCTGACCCCAACGCCGTTCTGTGTCCTATCGGAGTGATGAAATCAAATTTAATCTAAATCTCGTATAATTACGATTTAGGCTATTTTGCCGGAGTAACTCTGCAAAACGGTTTGTTCATTTTTAAACTTGCGACAAATATGCATATAATACCGCAAAAAGTTACATGGAAATTATATCTAGATATTAGATAGCTAAAAAGAAACTCATGTTATAAAATATGTTAATCAAAAATATAGAGGGTGGAAGAGGCAGCGCCCCTTTTACTGAAACTGCATATAAGGTAATATATTTCAAACCCAGAACTAAAAAAATTTATCACAGTACCTCGACAGTTTGGACGTAGGATTTTTTTTCATTTCACGATTTTTATCCATACCTGTATTTCGTGTAACGAACACATACGTGTGCGACGTTACCGCTTCGACAGGTAAGTGTGTGCGTGCCTATGTTATACTTTACAAATGGCGTTTTATTTTAAAACGATAGTCTTATTATTTATTTTGTTTGAAAAAATAACTTTTTCATTTTTGGGAATTATTTTTTTTCCGAATTATATTAGGCTTTTATAGAGTAGTTAAAACTGTGGTTTCATTTAAAGTGGTGCTGACAATTCCACCCTGTATATAAAAAGTATTAAAAGAAATTAAAAGTTTAATTTGGGATTTTAATTAGTAAATTAAAATAATAAATGTATTTCTGTATACTTTTTTTTTTAATTCTTAAAATAAAATAAAATCTATCGTTATGAGTACAGTTACAGAACAATATTATATTTATTAGATTAAGTGAATAATTATTTGAGGCCGCCTGGCACAGTAGCACAAGTGTATGATTGTAAACACAACGGCTGTGGGTTTGATTCCCACTTGGGGGAATGAATTATTGTTTATTACTATTTTCATTTCTTCACTCTGGTAACAAGGGAAAGCGCGACATTGATTACCGCTACTCAACTCGCAATTACTCGTAAATTTGACGGAAAGACGGGAACGGAGTGTCTTAACACTAGGTTCAACTTGTCTACCCTGGTATATGCGGGATACTGCGTGATAATGAAAAAAAAGTTAATATTTTTAAATGTACATAACTCACTTGTTAAGCAAATATCTAAAAAGTATAGTGCGCAAAACACGCAAATGGCGCTCAGAAACTGCACGATTTCCGCATATTTGTGGATCGCTCTCGCGGCTGGATTGTATTGAATAATAACTAGACTAGGCTTTATGTTCACCCTTTTATAAAAATGTAGTCCTTGCTTATTATGTAAATTATCTTTGTGGTAGATTACTACTGAGAATTATAGCAATGACAATCAATATTTTCTAGACAAGTATATATGAATTATTTTCTGCATAAGCCTAACAAATAGGAAAATATTTATATTTATCTGGAAACAAAAGTGAAGTGAGCACGTATCACCGAAGCGTTCTACACGAAATATTACAGCCGTCGTGGTATGCATAATTGATTCGACTTAATTCATATTTTACAGTTACATGTTTTTTTATGGAAATATAAAAATAAATAAATAAATAAAAAATAAAAATACTTTATTTGTTCAACATATTTGGTTCAAATATGGTGTTGATGTACTCAAATTGAATTTTAGGGCATTTATCATCGTGAAATTAAAAGAACTACAAACAAATTCACGCGTGGCCATAGTAAAATGTATAATTTATTTTATTCATTTAATGTATTTTTATGAATTATTTTTAAAATATTGGCATTATGCACTCCTTCTCCATATATAAACTATAACAGCAAGAATTGTGCAACTTCTCCGCTATTATCATTTTCGTAAACAGGGGGACAATATTTTGGCTTCATGTATTATATATTTTAGAGAAGACAGAGGGAACCTAGTATTAGGACCCTTTATTCCCCACTTCCCGGCAAATTAAATATTTCTGTACTCGAGTAAGAATCGAACCTGTCGCGCTTACAGTCACGCTTGTGGCCCTGCGCCACAACTGGCCTCGTATTTTTATTTCTTTTATTAATTAAGTATTATTTATTCTTATCGATTTCTCCATTTCCGTTACATATTTTTATGTTTCCATTACCAAAATCTAGTTTCACATGGCTTTAGTTTATATAATTAATATTACTTGTGTTCTTTGTAAATAAAAAAATCAAATTATATTTTAATCGTAATTAGCTATTCACACTGCTTGCTACACACGATTCTTACCTTATATTATAACATAGTAACATAATAAGGTTCGTCCTCTCAGAAATTTCGCAACACTTACCAACAACGCGATGTCCCATAAAATACACATACAGGGTGGAAGCACTGCAAATAGAATACTATTTGCAAACCATACCAAAAGAAATTAATGAAGATACCTCAACAGCTTAGACATAGGGTTTCTTTTTCATTTCACGATGTTTATCCGTAAGTAAAATTATTCTATATTCGTATTCATTCAAATGCCGATAACTTTTTTTAAATTAACCGATTTCGATGAAACAAACTTTCGAAGATTAGCGTGATCATACATACAGACAGATAGACAGACAGACAGACAAGAAATTAAAAAAATATATTTTTGCTTTCTATTATTCTTTTTAAGTGTTCCTCTATCCATTTCAGTCAAAAATATTAAATGTACAGACAAAATATTTTTACTATTTTATTATAAGTATTTATTATATGTATATAGTATATATATTTTTTGTTATTTTGGGGATTTTTTAAATTGTATTAGCCTTTTATAGAGTAGTTAAAACTGTGTTATCATTTAATGTGGTGCGGACAAAACACTCTGTATATAGATACTTAGATACATAAATGTTTTGGCGTACCGTAACAGTAAGTCTTATAGGCCATTGTTCTATCGAAAAGGTACTGTCATGCAAAAATAAAACTAATAAAACTCGGCTATCTCGTAAAACGTAGAGCTGTCATTTAAATTAAATTGGTTTATTCTTATAATGTTAATGTGGTGAGCATAGTCATGGGGCCCCTTCCCCATGACAAGCGTGTGATTGTAAACGAGACAAGTCGTGGATTTGATTCCTACTCGTGGAAATGAATTATTTAATATTTTCATTTATTCTCTCTGGTGTAGAGACAGAGCGTGGCGTTGAGGCCCGCCACCCAACACGCAATGCCTACAGAATTCGGAAAGTGGGGAGCGGAGTGTCTTATCATACAGCGTAAAGCTGAAGAGAGAGGGAGTTGTTGTGAAATTTTATCTTACTTATGAAAAGTATAAGTCGTTATATTCATAAACAACATCACAATTCATTACTTTCATATTTATTTCATAATTTCCATAACTATAACTATAACCTTAAGCATTTTATTAATACCTAACAAAGCTGTTATTACTAAGTAATATATAGATGTAATTATCAAGGTCAAAATTTATATTTTTATGCTGATAGACAGCACGATATTAAGAAATAAGAAAAATAATATAATAAAGCTATATAAAAGCTTAGTTTTTTGCCAGTTCCCAGATTTGGGTTTTTTTACAGGCTGGCTTAGTCTTGACGTTCAGTAACCTTATGTTATATTTTTAAACTGAATAAAATAAAACATAAAAAAACTGATTTTGAATTGTAGACATCTTGAACATGTGAGTCATGCAGATAGATTTTTTTATAAATATATTTTATCTTATAATGGTCATAGCCCAAGATCCCACAGCCCTGAGACTCTATACATTTTCACTTACTCGAAATTGGAACCCTTTCGAAGGTAGCGCTAACTAAAGATACATAAAATCCACGCTCACCTACTTAAAAGTAGAAACGCTCATATTTAAATATTTTTTAAGAACAATGTAAAAAATGTTAATTTATTGTTGTCAGAGACTTTTGGTACGTGGGCCTTGGAAATATTATCGCGTCTGGGAGGATGATTGGCTGGCCCATCGGATGCAGCCTTGAAGTAGTCCCGTAAATAATATGCATAATTTAGGCTTGCTAGTATGTTTTAACGTAGTTTGCCTCAATTATTAAACCACCTTTAGGACGTCTGGCGGGTGTCTTAACTACATATTATTTATTTATTAATAACGAGTGAGGTCACTTTTCAATTTTTGAGGATGGACAAACTGATCTATTATAAATCTTATTAGAGTTTACGTGGTAATCTATACATAATTATAATGAAATAGTACAAATATTTTGTCTATACACTTAGTATTTTTGACTGAAATGGATGAATGAGATATTATTTTTTTGTTTATATGTTTGATCACGCTTATCTCCGAAAATACTAAACCGATTTACTTAAAATTTTAAGCTGATGTTTAAAAAAAGTTGAAGACCAGGAAGAGAACAAAACAAACTACTTGGAAATAAATTCTTATGACAACTTGTTTCGAAAGTTGAACTAGATAGTGATTTTAACTACTTAGGAAAGATTTGCGTTATCTATTTGATTTCTACCGAGCTTTTCAATTTCAATATTGAGTAAGTTCTTTTGACAAAAAATTGCAAGGCAGCTTGACTCGAACCTTGGGGCTAACTTGATAAGAAATTTTAATAGTTATAAAAAATTTCGTACGACGAATCTTCGAACAGTAAAACCTCAAAAACCCGGAAGCCAAAAAAAGAATAAGAACCTAACAAAGCTATAACAATATATTGTGCAAATAGATTAATACACATTAAAAGTTTCCCTTCGCCAACCTTCCTGTAGCAATCACTCAAGGAATATCTCATCAACTATCTGGTTATATTCAGATTTGGCCAGCAACTGACCGCCTCATCCCTGACCGACACGCGGCCACAATTGTTTAAATTAACTGGATTATTATATAGCCATGACTCAAAGGTTGAGGATCGATAGCGATTTGATGATAATTGCTCTTCAGTGGCGGACTAAGGCTAAAACGGGCCCCAATATACATGTACAAATAATTGAATAAACATACTTATTTAGAAAACGCATAAAAATTTGAACCTAACGGCTCTGACCACTAAGCCATACGTTCTCATCAAACTACGTCGAAATTCTTATACGCTTAATTTCGACTACTCAAAGATAATGGCTGAGAATTATAGTCTGTCAAGAGAGAATGCTATTAATTAAATATTATTAACATGTTTAAAGTGTTATTCCACACTTAGGAAAGAAAAATATTTATTTAGATAACATATAAAAATTTGAACGTAGCGTGACTCGAATCCGCGCCTAATGGAAACCGTCCAAACGTCTCTTGCCCGACGATAATCCTTATATTGATAAACAATGTTTAATTACGTCATAATTTTCTTCTTAGCATCGGAACGGGCAGACCTTATTTCAATTATGTAACATTTCTTCGTCTTGTTCATAACTGACGAGATGCGTGCGTGATGCGAAGTTAGAAGTAACAAGTTCAATGCCAAGGGTATCTGAAGCTGAAGTATTTCTTATAATTATTATGTTGAGGAATACTGACATGCACTGAACGCGGCTGAACATTTTCTGTAAATATCGATCAACTCATGTTAGAGCTCATAAACTAAGCTCTCGGTAATCGGATTTTGGTCACTGTGTCCGAAAACGGTCAGGTTTTAATATGTTTATTGTTTTAAATTACGTAATAATTGTTCGTGCTATTGGTCAATTGATTTACTATGAAATAAATTTCTACTTTTAAAGGAAATTAAAATTGAAAAAACAAGGCAAACTAGCGTAAGGATCACCTGATGGTAAATGATCCCCACCGCTCACGAACTCGTGCAACATCAAAACCTACCCTTGCTACCGATGCCTAACACTCTGATTGCCTTTTCCGTACCGGGGTACGGCGTGCCCTTTCCAGGAGTTTAAGGACTCGCGGAGGGACTCTCCAGCACCAGAGGTGTTGCTACCCTTCTGGGGTAGTGTATCTCTCCATACCGCTATCGTAATCCAGGATGGGGACGAAGTAATAAAGCCACTTAACACCGGTTTTACATGCCGGTGGTAGTAAGGATCCGGTCGAGTCTGCCCATGCGGTCGCCATTGCTGGCGACGTGAGTCTCCCACACGTACTTTAGTCGTCTCTTACGATACCATTAGTACCATGTATTCCTTTGAATTGGCATTAGGTTTAAGCTAATCAGCAAAAACAGTTTCAAAGTTAATTTTTGTCATATAAATATGAAGCTCTGTAAATCAAGCAAACAAACAAGTAACAATAAAGTAATAAAAAACAAATAAATAACAGTTTCTTTTATTATAGATAGTGAAAAAAGCACAATAAAACAAAAGCTAATCTAAATACACCATTTAATGACTTTCTAACAATAACTGAACAACTAATATTACATTCATTCGATTTCCCGCCGAATAAATTAAGTCCATATCGATATATGAATCGATACAGAAATTTTACATCATTTGGCGTTCATAGAAATGCACTCTTTCTATAAGTTTCAATACCATAACGCAGACAAGTCTACATTTTATGTGAATAAATATATTTATTTAAATAACGAACAAATGAGGAATTTATAATAAAACGTTATATATGTATGTATGTACACTTACATATTTCAACTCTTTGTCACATAAAGTTTTCCAGTTAAGTGTGATATGGTTCTATTGAAATATGGTTCTATTCAAATATCCATATGACACTTACTTTTATTGAATTACATTTTAGTCCTAATATATAGTCCTGTAATGCTTCTTCCTAAGTAGTTTTTACTTTCGTTACTTTGACCGCATTAGCGATATTATATGAGGAATAAGCGAATACTCGCCAAATTTACAATAATGTTTAATGCAATATCGATTTACATCACATCTTTTCAATAACAATGCAATCGTGGTAATATTCGATTTTATTAATTAATAGATACGCTTGTAAATAATATGTTAAGATTAATATCAAAATCGATATAAAAGACGATATATTTGTACTTCATATTAAAAATCTATTTATTGCATAAAAAGGCAAAGCTAATAAATATTTCAATTTTATTCCGTCATAAAAATATTTTCTCATTAAACAATATAATATTTTCAGTAATATTTGAATGGTAGAATAAATATTTACTAGTTACAATACAATTTTCGTCTCACATTATTAGATTTATGAACATTGATGTTATTTAATCGATTGAAATATTATCATTTACATATAGTTCGTCAGTGGTAATCCGAAATGAAAGTGATCTAATCTCAAAAATTACAAATCACCATAGAACATTCGAGTGGGGATCGAACCCACAACCGTCGTGCCACAGTCACACCCTTGTGCCGCTGCGCCACGGCGGCCTCAATATAACAAAATAATCGGGATTTCATTTATGATTAATTGGGTTCCGTACCTTTTAAGGTAAAAACGAACCCTTATAAGATCAATCTGTCTGTCTATTTGTCAAAACCCTTTATGTCAGGAACGCTTAGCTATAACAAGTTAAAATTCAAACCATACTCAGATCATCTGATTCTCTATGATTTCCAAAAAAAAAACATTTCTATATTTACTTAGAAAAAAATATATGGAGAATTTCGACAATATAAGAGGAATAAAAATTTACGTTTCTAGTTAACCTACAATTATGAAATTTGGTAGCTAGCATCTACACGTAGTACTTGTTCAGGGAAAAATCTGAAAACTATACATTTGTGGTCAATCTTTAAAAACCATAAGAGGAGGCAAAATTTGGTATTAAAGCTGCTAGTTCAAGTGAGATATCAGATGAAAAGGCTCTACGCCAAGCGAAGCCTGAATTTCAGAAAAAAATAAAGACCTGTTAATTTTGTACAGAATACTCGGTGGGCAAGTCCGACAAAGCTACCAATGGTGGTAGATATCAATATAAAATAATTTGGTTTTAATAGAACATCAGTAAATAATATTATTTTGGTTTACAATACGTAACTTACATTCATGATGGATTCAAAATAACTATACGTAACTTACAAGTAGGTATAGTTATTTGTATTTCTATGAAATTATTAGTAAGTTACTAATTAAAATCTTAAAGTAATAAAAAAAATAACAGTACATGGAATAATCCGTAAAAAGCGGGACAAAGCCTGTCCCGATCGGGACATTCGATTCGTCCCTACAGTCGTCGATTTCGTCACAAGCATTGAGTAGAGAAGAATACCTTCTTCCATATGAAATTCCAAGCACAATATTATTTTCATTTCTATTATTAAATGATTATAAACGCATGCATTACGTTGTAAAAAGAAAAAATGACGAAATAATGATTGATAAATATGTTATGTTATAAATAAGCTTAGCATCGAATCCATGAAGTATTGTCAATTGCCATTTGTATAAAAACAAATTTTATTTACAATTTTTATTATGTGTTGTTATAAATTTTAACGTTTTCCATCGATCTACAGAAATTGTTAATCACATATTTTCAAATGAGGACAGTTAAATAGTTATGTGAACGTTTTAATAAATATAATAATATTAAATATTAACCTGAACATAATATGGAACTCGATGGTACAAATCACTGTTTTTATAATAATTAATTTAATTTTATTTTTTTCAGCTTTCATAATAATCTTAAGCAGTCAATAATTAAGGTGCAAAAGAACAGCCTCTTCACTCAATAAAGCTACTAGTCAAAGTAAAAAGTAAATAAGTAAAGTTGGGAGTTATAACAAACAGCCAATAATACACTAAATTATAAAGTTTAAAAAACCGTTAAAAAAATAACAATAACGCCCAACTTTATGAATAAGCGGCCATCACGAAAACTATACGTAGACATCCAGGACGCATCTATAAATTACGTCACACGTTAGGGGGGTGGGGTCAACGGCATGTTACATTGTGCGACAAGGGGTTGGAAGGGTTCCTAATGATAATTCCGTGACATCACATATCAAAATATAACATAATTGCAGAACTGCTGTGTTTAATTTAATAATTTCCAAGTGTAATTTTGGAAAAAATGTGATGTCACACTAAATAGGAACCTCACAAATGTGACTGAGGGGGGTCTCCCCATTGTAAAAAAGTATGAAACCTGTGAGATGTCATTTATGGGTGGGCCCTTCAGAGTAAAATATCGTATGTGATTTGTGCGCAAACGTTTTAGTAATTTGGAATGTTATGGCAGCACTGGTTTGGTATAACTTTCTGGAGTCCACTTCAACGAGTGTCACAGGCGCTAATGACGCCTGGGTTTTAGTTTTCAGGATCTATTCTTTACACGGTGATCTGGAAGGAGAAAATGTATCAATAAGAAAATAAATATCTAATAATAAGAATATGATTTCGTTCCTATTAGGGATGAGTTCGATATATCAAAACGTAACTTAAAACCGATATGTTAAGGAAAACATACCGTATCGATACATGTTTTTAGAAAACCGTTTTTACAGAAACTTAAAACTCAACATAGCTGTGATCTGTAGAAAAACGAAATAACGCAAAACTTCTGAAACGTCAAACGGTTTTACATCGAAACTAACTTCCTCTCTTTCTAAGTAATGTATTCCGAACGGGCGTAAATGAGATAAGGCGAATATCTAATAAACTGATATTCGCTACCTCTCTTTCAATCGGTATATTCTTCACGGGTGTAAAAGAAATGAAGCGAATATCCGATAGCTAGCTAACTAGCAGATTCATGTTTTGGCGGTTTTCTTAGTTAGTGACTATTTCTTCGTAATGAAATCGAACTTCTAAATTAATGAATAAGGTAGAAATTTGGATTTAAAATATGATTTTGTATTTTAACATTATTTCAATTTAATTACTAAATATTGTTTTTTTAACTTATGTTTATAGTTCATAAAGCATTTTTTATGTAATTCTAATTAAATATATTTATTATTAAATTATAATTTTATACTTATGATTGCGCTTATTGACAAGTCGAAAAAAAAACGATATCTGAAAACTTTTAGTTTAATTGAATGGCGAAACTCAACACCGCGCTTTGACGTCTATCTAAAGGGAAAACAATAATAATAATACAATTCGAGTTGGAATCGAGGGGTTGAGGCCAGCGCAGGAGCACAAGACTGTGATTGTAAATTTGACAGGTTGTGGGTACGATTCCCACTTTAGGAAATGAAATATATAATATTTTCATTTCTCCGCTCTGGTGTCGAGGTGGTCAAGCGTGGTGTTACGTTCCACCAAAACGCAATGTCTAAAGAATGTGACGGAAAACGGGGAACGGAGTTTCTTTACACTAGGCGCCGATTGTCCACCCCGCCGCGCGATACAATAGAATGAAGCTAAAACAAATCCAAATTTTAAATATAACGACAACAGTCACGGTTACATTCAGACATACCACTGCTTCACATCGGCCTCAAATGGACCTATCGAAAAATATAAAATAAATTTGTAATACTTACTATTGCGTGGCAAAACAACCGCGTGGTCGTCAGGAACAGTGCAGCAGTGAAGGTAGTTGTGGAACATGTATTGTATTGTAAGGTGTTTGTCTTCACCCACGCATGGATCGTAAAATCCCGGGAGTTCCGACTGGAAATTAATATATAATTATTTCATAAATATTTTTGAGAAAACAAAATAACGTTACATTTAAAAAAAAAGTATAAATAATTTAAAAAAGCGGGGCTTAAAAATGCGTCTCTTGGAAACGTTTAGCGCTCTGAATACTAAGCCTATATATGCTTATTACAACTTTTTTATATTGTTAGCAATTATAAGTTACATTTGTAAATATCTTCCTGAGTAATTTTCATGAGTAAGAATGAAAAAAATTGTGGCCCCTTAAATTCTGCCGCCATATGCTACGGCCCACATAGCTTGCTCGTAGCTGTCTGTCACTGTCGAGTCACTCACACATGTTTAATTTTTTCATTGTCATAACTTCGAATAATGCTCAGGTCCAATATATATATATATATATGATTAGATTCTCTTAGATAACTCTAGAAAGTACACCGCTCAACGTTAAGAATTCTTGCAGAAAATTTAAATTATACTGTTTAGAATATGTTTTCTCCTGCCAATCCTGCTTTACGTATATATTCAAGCGTATATATTTATAGCGTGAATTTATAAAACCAGCAGCAACAATTACCTTGCCAGCTTCAAGTAATTCTAATCTCGAGTCTTTAATCAAACACTGTACAGGTATAGTGACGTCTATGACTTCAACGTACGCGCTGGGCGACTCGGGGGATGCAACGTCACCCATCTCTGTTACAATCTCGTGGCTGGTGGCACCTGGGAATATTAATAATATTAGAAATATACGGATAAGATTTGTTTTTGTTTACACAAATAAGTTCACAAGCAAAATAAGAAAATGAATAAAAATGCAAAATCTATTTTACAAAGAAGAATCAAAGAGAACATTGTAATAAGCAAAGGCAACCTTAAGTTTATTGTAATAGTATAAGAATCTTACAGGCACCACTGAACTTAGGCACAATATGTGTCTCTCAGTAACCACGAAATATTTTTTTAAGCTGTATAGTCCATTTATTGAGGAATGCTGTGTGTGTTCGGATATAGCCTACTGTAATTTCAGTAACAGACTTCTCGGTCACGTAGAATGTATTATACTATATAAAGAGCTATATAGATAAATCTAATTTAGGTCTAGAATTTTAAATAGCTCACCAGAAGGTAATTTCCCATACAGAGCTTTTATCACAACTAATCCCTTCTTCTTCTCTTCGTCCTTTTTGATTCGAGTGTAGGTTTCCTTCATAAGCTCGATAGTGGCTCGTGCTTGCCTTTGCATTTCTTGTAACCTGTACAGGAAAAGATAATGTTAAATATTTTGTATTCATATGGACATAATATTTATATTAATAATGTTTATATATAAGAAAAACTTTGTAATTAATAATTATTTGCCATCATTATAATATAAAATGTTCTGTTCTTATAGCGTAAGCGGGTCTATTAATATTACCAACTTTTCCAAAGGCATATCGTTTCAAAAGTAGATAACATACACATGTTACAATGTTTTCAATAAACACAAATAGATAGGTGGTCACGCGTTTCTTGCTTTTAGCGGTAGAGATAAACATGACCCAGTAGTGGCGGAGCCCAACGTCATTGTAGCAAACGATACAAAACACAAATAATTAATAACACGTATTTAGATGATTTTGCATATTATAAAAGAAATTGCAAGTGTAAAACAATAGGAGCAACAACAGATGCTGATGATAGCAAGGATTAGGGATGATGCGCATCCGCATCTGTATTTGAAGAACTTTCCCCCATATTTCAAGTAAGATATTTGTAATTGCGAAACTTTTGCCTCGATTTTCATCTAAAAACAATGTTTTGATTTCCTTCTAAATAATTTGCACATTTCTCTTGTTAATACCGCGTAGTGTCATATTCTGGTTAAGATCACACTAATGAGGCAGCTGCTCGACGTGACGGTTTCTAGTTCGATTCCTGCTCGGGGGAATAAAATATTTAATATTTTCATTTTCTTCGCTCTGGTAACAGGACAAAGTCTAGTGTTGAGTTCTACCGACACGTAATGTCCGAAAAAATTGGCGGAATGTAGAGAACGGAGTTAACATTAGGTTCCCTCTGCCTAAGCTGCTATTTGCGGACTACCGCGTGAAGCTAACACTATTAAATAAGCTAACCTTTCAAAATTAGCCTCCATAGATCTCTGTCGTTCTCTTTCTCGTTTCTCCCTCGCTATGGGTTCCAGTATCAGCTTCTTGAGTACCAACCATGATACAATGGGCACCATTGTAGCGTAGAACACCGGGGACGGGATCACTTCTTCACATAAATGAATCGGCACAACTATGGTTTGTGATGAACACGACCATCTGTTGGAGAAATTGTTTTATTTATATATAGTTAATTGACAAAAATATGTTTTACTAAAGGTGTGTATTATATTAAATATAATTTCTTATTCGTATTATAGTTTTTGAGTATGTTGTAATAGTCTAGCAATATCATTACTCTGAAACACTGTCATTCTAATTTTTATCTCTTATAACTTACTAAATTGATACACTTCTATTGAATTCCCTTTTTTACCCTTAAGAATAAGGTCAATATAAAAAATTGTAATAATTTTTATTTATAAGCAATAATTACTAAAATTAACTATTACTTTAATTTGAGCATAACTCCACTGGGCACTCCTAACATGACGGCAGCTGAAACACTGCTATTTTGCGACACTTTTTTCTCTGCACCATATTCTGCAATAGCGCCAAACGTGCCGACTCTGAAATTAAGGAAATATTTTGTTTGAGAAAGTTTTTTACTTATATCAATTCAACAGTAAAAATATTTTGTCTGTACATTTAGTGTTATGGGTTCGATTTCGAATATTGGATTATTCAATTCGATTTGGGTATTTTTTTTAATATGATTGAATGATTGCCATTACAGTTATTCTACAAAGAATATTATAAATCCTTACCTAAATTAATAATTTAACATTTAAGGCTGTTTCTGAACGAGTAAATTAAATTATTCATTGACATCAACACATTTGACTGTCAGTCAATTCTGTTTATTAAATGAATAATGATGCAGTACTAGCGGGCGAAGCCGCAGTCGCTAGTATGAAATAAATAAATTGTTTTTTTATTGTATACCTACTTTATAAATAATTCATATATAATCTTTCCTCCAAGAGCATCGAACCCACAATCGTCGCGAATACTCAGATACTATGCCACTGCGCATCGACTGTCTCAATGACTAATAATAACTACTATACCAATAATAATACAATTTGTAATTACTAATCATAATAAATAGCGAATACACAAAATATTGTAATTAAGTTGCTATGATATGCTTGGTTTATGGTTATTATTGTTAAGCACTAAATTCAAGCTGCTAATATTATTTCGCGTGGCAAACGTCGTAGGTGAATATTAGCAATAATAAAAATATATCGCTTTACAATATCTCAAAATATCGCTCAAGCGTAAAACTAAGGTATTCACAGATAACATTTATAAAAGAGGTATGGCTATTTAAATGATATGCAAACCAGTCAGTATATTAGTATAACAAAAATACGTATTGCATTTTTAATTGTAAGTAATAAGAAAGCAAGCTTTTCAATTTATAAATAAAAAAATACGATAATTCGGAAATGGAGACTTGTCACTACATTTTTTATTTAGATTGGCCCTTTTTTCTACATAGCCATATTAGTGACATGACATTCCATTCTCTGTTATAACTAGATTCTCTGTCAGCATCCAATGAAAGCATAGTAAAAGGTATAGCCGGATAAGCATGAGAAAGCTGCGAATGAATTCTTTTTACTATGTATTTATCCGAAATAGTGATACAAAAAGTTTTTTGTGTCCGACCCATACAGGAAGGGAGTTATGGGAATAATGACCCTTAACTTTAAATTTTATTTTCTTGTCTAATTATAAATTACAAAAAAAATGAGTTTATTTTAAGCCTCTTATATGCTATCACATGAATTGATACCTACCAAAATTATATATATTATGTACATATTAGTTCGATATCCATACTATAAGTTATAAAAATTCGTAGTGGTGGTACACTCTTTTTAAATTTAACACATTATATTTACGTTTCAGAGTAGGTACATTGCAAAGAATAAATTGCATTGTCTTTAAGAATGAGTTTATCAATCACGTTAACTTATCATATTAAAGCATTATTATCATACATTACTTTGTGTATAAAATAAAATAAAAATTCGCAAAGCAAATACATATAAAAAATCGGGAAAAGAAACTTAATTCACATAAAAAATTTTACAAGAATTATAATTAAGATTACTTACTTAAAAGCCAATCTTAATTTGAGCTCGTGATCCGGTAGCTTCCTCATAATATTGATAGATATAAACGAATGGGGGTTTCCAATTTGTATAGCTGTGTTTAGATGACATTTTTCTGAATCTCTAACGTATGTTGAAGTCATCGATGACCCACCCTGGGCCCCCGCTCTGTATGTTAGATAGCCTACCGAATGAGCGTCCAGTTGTAACGCCATTGCTGTAATATTAAATTAAATTTATGTTAATTTTAATTTTAGGTTGTAACCCGCACATAGTGGAGTAGGCAGTGAACAAAGTGTTAAAATACTTTATTCCTTATGGACCAGTCAATGTTTAGAGACGTTTAATGAGAAAACTTGAAGTAACTTGTTTAATATATTTTTTAGGTTCACGAAAATAACAGGTGAGGTTGAGACAACCTAGTATTAAGAAACAATGAAGCAATTTTTTTTAATCAGTACACTTTTGTCGATGTTTAATACTATATGCAGTATGTATCGACAATATTACAAATATGAGAAAAAAAATAACTTAAGTTCATCCCGAGACCCTCAAGTATCTCTATATGAGTATTTCATTACAATTGGATTACGGGGTTGACCCTGATTGCGTAAAAGACAGACAGACAGACAGAGTTACTTTCGAATTTATAATATTGGTATGGATAATCGACGTTTTACTATACCATTTACTTACACTCGTACAAACAAATAAATACTTACTCGACACAAAACTAGGCACAATCCCTCTCGGTGTAAATTGCAACCCCGTCCAACAGTTGACGAACATCAAACGCGACATGGTCCTAAATATCTTGAAACCCAACGCCGGGCCGTTACCGATACCGCATTCCACTTCTGTCCAACCACGCTCGGAGCTGAGATGGCGGTTTGACATAGTTAAGGAACCGGTACCTGAAATTTCATTTTATATCAGCAAGATTTTGAGATGATAGACAGGAAGTTAATTTAGTATTTTTCTAGCTTCACGCTGTCAATAGCAGATAGACAGTGTTAATTTGGTGTTAAGACATTTAAATTTTCATAAATGAAAATAATTATTTTCTTTCTTTTAGCTTCACGGTGTATCCCGCACACGGCAGGGTAGAAAGTGGGAACCTAATGTTAAGACACTCTGTTCCCTTTCCGCCGAATTTGGGAAGTATTGCGTGTTGAGTGGTTCAACGCCGCGTTTTGCCTCGAAACTAAAGCGAAGAAATAGAAATATAATTTTAGATAAATATTTCATTTCCTGGAGTGGAGTGGGGATCGAACCCACAACCGTCGCGTTACAGTCACACAGTTAAAATGTTCTTCTTATTTTGAATTGAACAAATAAATGTTGTGTTTACCAATTAATATCCAATAAACTTATGAACTGTAAAGATAAGGTCTTTACAATTCATACTATAAAATAAAAAAAAATAAAAAAAGCCTTAAAATTTTAGCTTAGACAAGTAAGAAATTAAACGTAAGTTGTATACAGAGTGTTTTTGTCAGCACACTTTAAATTAAACCACAGTTTTAAGTACTTTATATATACTCTCTAGTCTAATACAATTTAAAAAAAAATATTTACAAAAACTCAACAAATCTAGCTATAGGTAAATAAAAAATATACAAATATTGATGAAATATTACCAGTTCCATTTTGTGTAGATATGTTGCCTGAAAGTGTTACAGTGTTTCTCAAAGTAACGGGAGCATCGATAGATTGTTGTATTGTCATTCCAGAAACTTCTATGCTTGGTATTATGGCAGAATCTTCCCTGTGAAAAGTTATTAAGACTGTTAATATCTATTAAATGTAGGAGCAAAATAAATATATTAACAAACATATTAGAAAATGAGGAATATATGTAGGTCCTTACTTATATTCTTGATTTTCTTATTAGAATATCTCATGAGATATTCTTTATTGAGTGAAGTGAGTGGGGTGCTCTACCGGAGACTTTTTACACTCTTTGTACAATAGCCTCCCAAATGGTTTGACCGATTGAGATGAAAAGGTTTTAGGTGAAAAGAATTCTAAAAATTCAATGGACTTAAGGAAGAATCAAGTGACAAATTTCCTCATAGGGTTTAGTTAGTTCACATGTAAAAAAAATTTTTGTCTCCTGGGGTAACACTAGGCGCCTGCTATACATACCTATGACCTAACGAAAGTTACAGTATTTATAACATAAAAATGTTATTAGAACAATAAAATGGGAATATGCATATAACTACTAAATATAAAAAATATTTTATTTGAACAAAAAAAAAGTTACAGTATGACAATGACATTTTAAATGGATTAAATAAAAATAAAACAAAAGGATGAATGAAACCTACAATATATCATACTCATCGTAATATTTCATGAAGAGATCAGTTGCATTGATGGAAAGTGTAATGGTGCCCCTGGGATTTGCACTTTGCTGTAACCTTCTCTCTTCCCTCTCCCTTTTCAATCTGAAAATAATAAAAAAAGAGAACTTATGTTACTTAATTTTTTATGGATGTTAAATTTTATTTAGCTATTATTGTTACAGTATCATCCCACTGATCTGACACTTGATAGATTGCAATATTCTATATTATAACACACTGAATATTATTTTAGAAACATGACAATGCAAGAATTGTATCATACCTTAATTAATAAAGAGTGTGATGTGTTATATTACTGTTATGAATTTAAAGGTAGTTGTTATGTTACAGTTATGAATACCTTTTAGAATATACACAAAATAATATTATTGTTATTCTTGAAATGATTGCTATTCACGTTCATTTGAGGCTTCACTCACACACTCAAATGCCAGGAACTTGAGAGCTGTGTTGCTTATGACAAATGAATGAATTTGCATTGAAACAATGTAGCCTATAGCCTTCCTGGATAAATTGACTATCCAACACAAATATATTTTCCCTGAGTTTAATGTTTTAAATGAAAAAAAAAACTCAACTTTTTATTATTAATTATAAATAAAACAACAGGTGCATAATCCAATAGGCTGCAGATATTGCTATTAGTAAGATTCCACTGTAGTAATGTAAAAGAGTTTTGAGATAAAATAATCATTTGTATTATTTAAAATAAACATTTAAATACCAAACTAGTATCAAACTAGCAATTTCAATTACCTTTCATATTCTTCTCTTATTTCCCGAGGCGTACGCGTACGAAAGATAACCTCCCAGCCTTCAACTTCAAGACCTCTTTTACCTATAAAAAAATTATTGTCAAAAAATATTTTTATGAACAATTTTTTAGAGCAAAGAAAAAAGTATTAATCAAAACATTTTATACCTAGAGTATCATAAATTGCCCTTTTATGTGAGTCAGATAGCACTTCATATGCTTCCTTCACTTTGTTAAATATTTGTTCAGCCCATTTCTGCTTGTTTGGATCTGTGCTATGTTTGTCTGGATGGAACATACGGGAGAAACGACGATATGCACTATTGATTTCATCTTCAGTTGCCTATAATATTTTATATGAATATTATTATAGAGGCTTTCATAGTGCAGGTACACAAACATGACTGCTGTGGGTTCAATTAAATTTGAGGGAATCTGCCTACCCTGCTATGTGTGGGATACAGTGTGAAGCTAAAAAAATAATTTATAAAATGAACAATATTATTAAGGAGAATTAGTTGTATCTCACAGTTAGCAGGGTAGACAAAGAGAACTCAATATTAAGGCACTGTGTTACCCACAGACCATCCCACATTCAAAACATTGTATGATTTGGAACAAACTTATTGCTGCTGTTTGTCTTGCATCCAAAGCGAAGATCAGCAAGAAAAGTCGAAAATTAAATTTGTTTACTTTTAAAATAATATTTAAAATAGGTGTATGGAAAAAAACACTACATTATATATGTAAATACTAACAGCATATTTCTGAACAATTTTGGAGTATACAACATAATTATTAATCATAGTCACATATTCACAAAAATAATATATAACAGTTTACAAAGTTACTTTTTAGCTTAGTGGTAAATCTGGGAGCCATTGGATAAAAAAGACCCTAACATAAGGAAACACAGGATTAATATAGTTGCATCTTTTATCTTGCTTTTTTAGTGCATTACAGTGTTGTACACTTTTATATTATTTACATGTTCTGAAAACTTAACTGCCTTACTTGGTAAACCAAAACAATGTTGTTAATTAAAATATACAGTAATTACCTATTACTCACACAATATTAAAATTCCCTATTTAAAAAAAAGCTTTGCTGTAAAAAAAATATTGCAAACTTACTTTTAATATATGTATATAACTTCTATACAAATATTAAAAGTAAATATTGTCTAATTGCCAACTCAGTATTAAATAAATTGCAATAATACTAATATATCTTTTTTTTTATTTTAGTGTTATGTAGACTAAGTGCATTATTACAATAAAAACGAAAAATTTGCATTTATCAATTTACCTTCTAATCTCTTAAAACGATTCTGTCCAGCAGTGAACACATAACCTATTAATTAAAAACCCTATCCCCAAAATGCTTTTCAAAAATATAATATTATATTATTGTAATAAATCATCTCTATTGATAAAAAATAATATTTTAATATTAATTTTATTTATAAAAATAGCGTTCGGCGTTATATAATAATGTTGCAATAATATGATATTCACCATGGTGTAAAATATGTTTTTATATTTACCGTTTTGGAGATATTTAGCAATTGATAATAATTATCTTCCAGAAGAATATTGTCTCCTTCCTCATCCATTTTCAGTAAATTTCAAAATAAAACCTAAAAGCTCGATCGGCCTATTAAATTTCTTTAGCCGCGGCACTGACAGCTGTGACCATAAAGTAAAGTAGATATTTCCCACCACAGAACAAATGTACCCAAAGGTGATTCCCACAGATGAACTATGCGAACTAGTTCACTTATTGGCCGCTCCATAGTTCGCGGGCTCTACAATCTTAGTACAAACTGGAAACTTTTAACGTATAATATTATTAAATACAAAAGTATACAGAGTATGGATAGTTTAGACCATTATAAGTATTTTCTTAATTTGTAGTATTATATTTGCATAAGTCCGCCAATTGAGGCAATGCCTCCAGAATTTGGCGGAAAGTAAGGAATGGAAGTGTTTTAATATTTCATAATAGAAATATTAAAACATTTACTTACTTTAATAAGTGTAGTGTCTTAATGCCAGGTTAAAAAAATTTACATTTTAATCAATCACATACTTAATTTTCATTATCAAATATCTTTTTACAAAAAACTAATGCAATTGTCTAAAAAATCTTCAATGTTTTAAAGATTACCATTTGTCAAACATTCTATATTGATAATTCAATTAAGAATTTTATACAATGGTATTTTAGCGAAAGTATGGTTTATCATGCGGAAAATATATTCTCGAGAGCATAGACAATCACTGAATTACTGACAAGGGGACTCAACACGGAATTTGATTTAATATCTGTGAACTGATTGCTCCGATTGAGTAAATGTGTTCTGTGGATTGCTCTCTCCGACGTTAAAATGTGGAATAAATTTAATAATTTCTCCTGTAATGTCCCGTTAAAAATATTGCTCTAAATGTATTATTATTTTTTGTTATTGTGATTCATTGTGTGTACGAATTTATTGTGAGTATCTAAAAGGTAAATAAATATTTAATATGTAATTTTTCTAACTTCAAATGTGTTTTGAAAAAAGATATTTATTTATTTCGAGTTTAATACATATTTTGATGCATAAGGTACGTTAAGCATATCAGTAATTTTTTTTAAAAAATCATACGTCATCCGGAAAAGCTTTTAAGGTGATTATATTTTAGCGTAGGTGGAATTAATTTATTAGTAGGCAGTAAAATGTTCATTGGGAAATATATTATTGTTATTTACAAAATCACATTATCGAGCTTCGTTAGTCGTTATTTAAATTCTGTTTTCTCTCAATGGCATGTGTAATGTGTTAGAGATGCACTGATAATTTCTTTAACTATGCAATACCAGGCTTTCCCCAAGATGATGAATTATCATCAAATTCACTAAGTGAAAGTTGGATAATTAGTAACTAAACAATAATGAAATAATAGCATATTTTAGAGATTCTCACTCACTACATACTCACAAGCTCTGAATTAGCATTAATAATTTAATGCTTTAAGCATAAAAATTCTGTGACTCATAATTATATATTACTGACAAATATTGGATATTATTTATATAAAATGCAAGCCTATGCAAAAAAAAATACGCAACTTCCATCAAAGTATATTAGGAAAAAGAACAATTGTATATTCTATATTTATAATAATTATAATTATATATTTATAATAATTATAATTATATATTTATAATAATTATAATTATATATTTATACATATAAGAATAAAATTTTGTAGAGTGAAAGCAAATGAATACATTGCTTGCTTAAAATAAAAAATAAAATTAATATACTTTGTGTGACATGAATAAATCAACATTGACAGAAAAGATAATTCTTATAATGGTTTTCTCTTGGATATATTTAGATAAGATATAATAATATCTAAAAGTTTGTTTTGGTTTCTTTACCGAAAATGTTTAAGTTGTATATTTATATTTTAGTCTTTTGTAATTAGTCTCTATATGTATAGTATATCTTGCAAATCAGAAAAATAGAAATAGTCATGCCTATATTAAGAATTGTGCACAGCATCCAATTGTAAGTCTGAAGACAAGTTTCGATTGACAGAATGATTTATTTTCATTTCCTTGCTCTGGTAACTACAGAGCTTAAACTTAACACCCAATGAAAAATATGAATATGCTTCAGAAATGGAATGTTGTAACACCAGGTTCCCTCTGTGTACTCTGATATATGGTATATATATTATATATATAATTTTAAATTATAATAAATTATAATAAAGCAAAAAAAACAAGCTAATAAATAATAATTTACTTCTTTTAAATAACATTACTACAATGTGAAAACAATTATTGTTTAAGGTTTAATCATATCCAGAGAAGATGCCATCGACACACCTGAATCTCCGTGAAGATGATGTTGTACGCCTGGCTTTGGAGTTTTTGCACAACAGAGATTTACATATCACACAGCTGTCATTAGAAAGAGAGACTGGTGTGATTAACGGAAACTTTGCCGATGATGTATTATTTTTACGCCAACTGATCCTTGATGGACAATGGGACGATGTGTTAGAATTTATACAACCACTTAGTGCACTGAAAGCTTTTGAAGCTAATAAGTTTAATTATGCTATACTTAGACATAAATATATAGAATTACTTTGTATTAGATCTGAAATAAAAGCATACAATAATGTTGAAAACATTGTCGACGAAGTCGTCAAAGTACTCAGTGATTTAGAAAAATTAGCACCTTCTAAAGAAGAATACTCCAATCTATGCTTACTTTTGACACTTCCTAGTATTACTGATCATGCACAATTTAAGAAATGGAACCCCAGTAATGCTAGAGTACAGTGCTTTAGAGAAGTTTACCCTCTTGTAGAACAATTTTTGCCTTGCGACAAGAAGTCCTCTTCTTCCAACGCTGCGCCTAAGTGCGCCAAAAACGACCGACTTATGCAATTACTTATTAAAGGAATTTTGTATGAATCATGTGTAAATTATTGCCAAGCAAAAGCAACTGGCTCGAAAGAGGCACAATCTAATGATGTAAATTTTTCCCGACTTTTGGATGGTTCCGGGTTTGACGAATCTGACTTGAGTTTGTTGTCGTGGTTGCAATCAATACCCGCTGAAACGTTCAGTGTACCTTTCGAGCAGAGAATGTTGAATGTCGACGTGGAAAAGTTGGAACGTCCGTCGTTGCATACATCGTGGACTGAACATATGCTAGTAACGCCTATTAAACCTAGAACTTTCCCGCATTTGGCTATGCCGTTTAGGCGACCTAGATCAGCAGCAGATGCTATGACGAGATCTCTAAGGCCGTTGCCCGATGGTGCCCCACGACATCCCGCCGTCATGGCGCTATCTGCTATCGATTATGGGCCATCATCATCATATTTCGCAGGTTTCCACCTAACTGGTATAAAGGGTAGCAAACTTATGAACACGTCCGTCGATCGGCTATTTGATAATAAAAACGGAGACAGTATTTATAATGGATTGAACGAGTCATTGAAGCCAATTGATGAACAATTGAAACCGATTGGGGAATATAAAGCGAGTGAAGCAAGTAGCATCGGCGCTTCTAATGCCACGACTCCAGAACACAGAGGTCAAGATTATTCTGCCTCAACGTCTATATCTACAGCAGTCTCCGAAGGACGTTCAGTCGCTGAGAGAACTCCTCAGCAACCAGAAACTCCACAAGGAGACGGAGACTTCAGAAGAGAGTTATTAAAGGAGTATCAAATTCAGAAGCAGCGGGAGTGTGATGATTATTTACGTAATTTATGCTCTTCCGAAATGAGGCCACAGAAACCGTAAGTAAATAAAGAATTTTCATTAAATGTACATAATTCTTTGAACTACATAATTTTTTTCGTTTCTCCACACTAAACTATAAATAACCCAAGTTATTTAAGAAATCTGTTCCTCGTACTTTCTTCCAATCTTCTCGACCTTAAATTTAGAATAATTTATATTTAATATTGTTTTAATGAAAGAGAAGTGAGATTTTTTTTCTTCGGTTTAATATTGCTAAAACATCTTAATTTATCAAATATTTGATATTTTCAGCTTGGAGCAAACGAATGAAGCTTCATCTGTTTTCCCGTCGGCCGTCAAGTTCACTCCACCGTCAACTGCGGAGCAAAATCAGAAAGTTATTGATCATTCTCAGTATTTAAGGTAATTATTTTTACTTTAAATCTATGAATAGTAATAAGTTTAGATCCTTAATACGGCGGAAAATCAAAATAGCATAATTATTTATATTAATTAATAATTATATTATCACTTTTCCCTATAACATAGATCAGTAGAATATTTAAACAATACAAATGTTATTTGCTAAATATATAGGCAGCTTTTTATATGTATTCTACTTATTTTACGTTTTTCTACTACATGTATATCAAAACGTTAGTTCAGCTTTTAATAAGAGTGATGTACATATATGACATCATGTATTATGACTGTTGTAGTATTATATAAACAGTTCGTCATATGATAAATATTTTTGTTCATATCTCAAAATTGTCCGTCGTGGCGCAGTGGCGTAAGGGTGTGACTGTAACGCGACGGTTGTGGGTTCGATCGCCACTTGAGATATTTATTTACATTTATATTTTCATTTCTTCGCTCTGGTCTCGAGGCATAGAGCAGCGTTGAGTTCTGCCATTCAACACGCAGTGTCTTCAGAATTCGGCGGAAAGTGGGGAACGGAGTGTCTTAACACCTGGTGGTTCCCTGGTGATACCCTCTGCCTACCCTGCTGTGTGCGGGATACAGCGTGAAGCTGATTTTTATTAAAATTAAAAACGTTTAATCACAAACAAAGAAAAGTTAAAGAAATGCATATAACATTTTCATCATTTCAGGAAAAACGACTTCAGCGAGTCTATCGAAGTACCTGATTTAACAAACGTAAGATTTTTCTATTAATAATCTTAGTTTTATATTATATTACATTTTTGATATAGTTTATTAATGTAAGTAAATTTTGTGTATTAAGATAAGAGTTGCTAGCGTACGTAAACGCAGCTGTTGTGGGTTCGATTCCCACTTGGAGAAATTAAATATTAAATATTTTAATTTTCCCGCTCTGGTGACGAGGCAAGAGGGAGGAGGGGAGGCTTCCACGCGATACCTCGAGAATTCGACGCACTAGGTTCCCAGGCGTAGGCGTCTGCGTACCCTGCTATTTGCGGTATGCAGTTTGAAGCAAACAAAAAAAATATATATACAGAAAACTATACATATAATAAAAAAAAATCTTATACATATTTCAAAAAATAGTATTGTTTTATTATGAAGCTTTCTATTTTCTATATAAATAATGTTATATATTAATTGTTCCGTTGGAATGAGTGTGCTTATTCATATTTAATTTTCCATTGTTGCTATCATGCCATCTTTATGACACTTTTGACAATTAATCTACTTTGTAATGTGAAATGCTTGCAATTTTTTACGAAAATCCCAGAAAATCAACGTTTTTGTTTTATCTTTCGAACAATAACACAAACAATATAAATGGACGTTAATTGTTGTTCATCTGTTTCAAAATATATTTCTTATTTAAGAATCTTGGTTTCGAATATAATAATACACAATACCAACTTTTTGTCAACTTCAAATTGGACTAGGTCAAATATTTATGGTTATAAACCTTCGATCAATTATACCTTAGGTGGTCATTGCCAGAACGAGGGAGTAAAAATATAAAATATATTTTTTTTAATAAATCTACTAAGCACATTATATTCATAAAATTTTGTTTGTTTGTTATAATCAAAACTTAAATAACCGACGAAGCGGTTCCATAAAGGGAGTGCCCTTTAACAATGTGCTTGGCTCCTCTTGGAGATACTTTACAGAAATTGCTGAAACCTGACCGATTTGGGTACCTTCAAAAAACGCGTCTATCTCCACCTTAAAGGCCGGCGACGCACCTGTAACTCCTCTGGTGTTGCAGGACTTCGTCGGTCATTACTTACCATCATGTGACCACCCGTACGCTCGTTTGCCTTGTCCTCTTTCCATAAAAAAAAAATCTGAACAGACGATCACGAGCCATATTCACATGTTAGGACATAGTATTATATATTTTAAGCGCTTGTAAGTTATTATTCTTTGTTATCGAGGCACTTAACACCCAACACTTTGCCTAAAAATTCGGCGAAAAGTGGAGAACGGAGTGTCTTAACACTAGTATCCCATGTTCTCGACATCGGTGCATGTGTTTGAAGTAACACATATAAGGATATTTCTCTTTATATAATGACGAAGTTTAAAAAAGATTATTTTGAATTATATATTTTTTTAATTTTGGGTGCTTAAATTAGTATTATATTATTATTTTTTTCCAATTTATTAAAAAAATGTATTGCGATCGGATATACTATTAATTTATATTGCGTACAAATTTGTTGCTGCCTTCTATTTAAGCTTGGCGATTTTATATCTTCAAAATGTTTATTTTTATTTCTGACTTGTTGCATTTCCATATTAATTAATGTTTTATCGTGACAATACAGTTTTGCGCAACAATATTAACATTGTACAATACTTTGCATTGTGAAATATTCATAAAAAATATTTATTTAAAGTATAATAACTATTTAAGCTTTCAACATTTATATGCCTGTATTCGTTGAATATCGAGGCGCCTTGCTAAATTTGAAGGCAATATCACTTTGAATCACACTTGCCATTTAAAACATGCAAAAATTAGGGCTAAAATATTCTTATTTTTATTATTTGTTTTAGATAATAAAATAACGTTTTAAATAAATAAACGTTAAAAAAATATATATACATTTCTAATCATGCCAAGATTCAAATTCGATTTTAAGATATAAAGATAATTCGTGTCTCACGACCAATCTTTTTTTGTTATTTTTCGTGAAGCTTCACGCTGTATCCCGCATGTAGCAGTGGAGAAAGGAGTCTAATGTTAAGATACTCCGCTCCCCATTTTCCACCACACTCTGGAGGCATTGCGTGTTGAGTAGCAGAAGTTAACGCCACGCTAAGCCTCGTTACCAGAAAGATGATGAAAATATTAAATATTTTACTGAATCGAACCCACAACCTGTCGCGTTTACAGTCACATTCTTGTGCCCCTGCGAAACGACTGGCCTCAAATCTGTATATAATTTGCTATTACGTTTTTCAATGTTCATTTGTTTTGAAATTATAACAATATGGATATCAGGCGTTCTTTTAGTTATATATATGACACAGTCTAAGGGACCGCTTTATTCATAAAGCTTTTTTCCGCTTATTTCCAGTTGGTAATAAGCGGAAAAAAGCTTTATGATACACACATCATCATCAGCCTGCCCTCGTCCACTACTGGACATGGTCGTCTCCAAAATTTAAGGCCTCCGAAATTGTTTTTTTATAAATGTAGAGTAAATAGATCTAACCTGATTATTTCACGTTTGTCGATCAATTAAATGTTTTTATATTTGACATTGAAAGGAACTGCACCACTTCTTATTCCGGTCCAATTATTTATTCCATCAAGATAAATTAATATTAACATTATAATGGTTTAAATAAATGGCAATGTGAGCTTGGCGCTTCGGAGTGAAATGTCTAACTGTACATGATATACTGTTCTAATCTCACTAAAAGAATGTTGATGTTTTTTTTAGGCAGCGGGAACCTAGTGTAAAGACGCTCAGTTGTTCCCCACTTTGCGTGTTGAGACCTTGGTATCGGATAGAAAAAATGAAAATATAAATAAATAATAATTTATTACCCCGCATGGGAATCGAAGTCCACAACGGTAGCGTTACGGTAACATGTTAGTAATGTAGGTAGCTAATTGAAACTTAATATTATGTAGTTCTTTTATGTTACATGACGCAATTGTAAACGATAATTAAAAGTAATATTATCATTGAAAGAATTTGTGTATTGTTGTTTTCCGAACCCAATGACGGCTGAAGCTTATAAAAAGTCATTAAAAAGCAATTTTTCACATATTGTTCCATGTTTTTTTTCTTTGAGAATGAGTAATTTGCATGGATAAATTTCAAGGTTTTGCTCAATATGTAATGAAAACTAAAACGATCCACATGAATAATAAGTTATAGGCGCTTAGTGTTCATAATTTACATTTATTAAGTTAAATTCAATTTGATTTGATTTCCTATTCGGGGATATTAAATATTAAATATTTTCATTTCGTCCCTCTGGTGCCGAGGCAAAGCGCGGCGTTGAGTTTCGCCACTCAATATGCACTGCGTCTAGAGTTCGGCGGAAAGTGGGGAGCAGATTGATAATATAAACGTCTCGGTTTCTACATATCTCTTTCACGTCCACTGTCATCATCATCAACCTCTTCGTACATGCTCTCCGGGGGGCCCCAATGATTTTTCACGAGACCTTCCTTAAGTATATTTGTATCTTTCACAGTGTGTTTGTAAACATTGAATTAAAGTACACAAATCGGCAGAACAAAGGTAGTCTCCAGTAAATAATAATTATTAAAGTCTTATTACGGTAGGTATGTCAACATGTGGGCGCGTTCCGTTCCAACGCGTTCTAGAATGCTTCATAATAATGAAATATAAAAACATAATATGGAACTAACTCATTTACTATTTGAATTACATAATACACTGTCAATGTTGATAATTACTTATATTGCCGCCGCGAGTTAGTGGCGCAATATAAGTAATATCATAATCATTGAGGCCGTCGTAACGCAGTGGCAAAGGTGCGTGTAAACGCTAGGGTTGTGGGTTCAATCCCCACTCGGAGAATTATTATTTATGAATATTTTCCTTTCTGCGCTCTGGTAACAAGGCCAAGCGTGGCGTTGTGTTCCGCCACTCAACACATAATGCCTTGGAAATGGCTTGAAAAAAAAAATCTGTCTACCCTGCTATATGCGGGATACTGCGTGAAGCTGAAACAAAAATGTAATTTTAGAATTGCAATTCCAACAATTTTAAAATTCCAATTTTAAGTGGTCCTATATTTGAATAAAAAAGTTAATTGTAATAAAATAGCGTGTGGGGAAAAAGTAAATGAAATAGATGTTTTACAGGATTTTAGAAGACTAGCGTTTCGACTTCGCTCACGACGTCTTGATTTTTCCTTTTGAAATCCCAGATGGCTAGTATATATTCAATCTCCGTTATCATGATTTACTGCAAAAATATATTTCTTTGTAAAAACTAAATAGTATACTATAAAGAAGAATATCGATTAAACAAAGTTTAATATTATTTTAAAGTTTAATAGTACTTTATATACTTATAAACATAATACACTTGTATATGTATACATAATTTCATAATGATCGGTTAAATACTTTACACGTGAAAACATACTAAACAAACAAACAACTCACTATTGCTAATAGAATATTAAGTATAAGGATTATTCTTTACTTAAACTAATACGATGATTATTATTACAATTAGTCGTGGCGTTGCGGCACAGTGGTGTGACAGTAACGCGACGATTGCGGGTTCGATCCCCACTCGAGGAAGTGAGATATTTATTTACGTTTATATTTCCTTTTCTTCGCTCTAAGAGGCACCGCTGCTGGCAACGCTGGTGCCGAGGCAAAGAGCGGCGTTGTGTTCTGCCACTCAACACGCAATGCCTCCAGAATTTGGCAGAGAGTGGGGAACGGAGTGTCTTAACATTAGGTTCCCTCTGCCTACCCTGCTGTGTGCGGGATAAAAAGCGTGAAGCTGACAAAAATAATTTCTCAAATCGAACCAGCAGTTCTTGAGATTAGCGCGTTCAAACAAAAAAAAATATCCTTCCCATTTATAATAGTAGTAATGATAAAGATATGTTCTGTATAACATATAATTAATATTTACTTTAATTTGACGTAATGTTCTTTTTGCGACTTAGTTACGAGATTCTAGAAAGTTATGCGTTTTATCTGTTTTTTATAGCATTCATTGTTTAGTGAATATTATACATATACTATACATATGTATATCTATACATATGACGAAAGAATGTCAAAGAGATCTATGTTGGAAAAGTGAGCGGTAACAGAGTTAGTGGGACACCTCGGTTGACCTTCGTAAACACAGTATCTTAGATACTGGAGGAATGTCACGTGAAAAGACCCCCCGGAGGGCATGTATGAAGAGGTTGGTGACAGTGGACGAGGCAAAAGACGTATGTAGAGATCGTAGCGTTTGGCGCTCACTGTCTACCCCGTTAGGGACAAAGCGTGAAGCTGTGTTGTTGTTGTTGTTATATGTATATCAAAATATAAATAACAAATTATATATTTATATAAAATATCACTCAAAACTTACGTTTTCTATTAAAATGAGTAGATTGTTGTGTGATTGTTGTAATGTTGTTTATTTAAGTGAAGAGAAGTTTTTATTAACGCGATTTATTGCTATTTTACCTATGTCTAACATTATTATACTTGGAAAAATAATCGTAATTAAGTAGTACAGTACGATAATATGTTAATCAATATGATATTGTTTCTTCTTCTATATTAAATTATAGAAATATACGCAATGCACTATGCGGAAGCAAAACGTAAATTAACATCTCAGAAGAATCAAAGTAGAGAGAGAGAGTATTAAACAAGTTTTCTAGACTTTCACCGTCTAAGTAATATGTATTTTGAACGCGTTCTCATTAACTTAAATAGCGAAACCACACGATCTAACGTACGTTACATTTTAGATACTTTGCGGTGTTATATAACAATCGTCAATAGCTAGCTAGACTTGCGTTCAGAGGAAGTTGTTACGTTTGAATGACATTACGTTTAGTTTAGTTGCAAGTTGACTGATGGGATTTTTTATTTTGAGTTAGTAATTCTAAAAGAAATTAAAATATTGAAACAATAATTTATTATGTTTTAAAAAGACTGGCCGTCGTGGCGCAGCGGCACATTGGTGTGACTGTAACGCGAACGTTGTGGGTTCGATCGCCACTCGAGGAAGTGAAAATTTATTTACGTTTATATTTCCATTTCTTCGCTCGCGGCGTTGAGTTCTGCCACTCAACACGCAATGCCTCCAGAATTCGGCAGGAGGTGGGGCACTCTACTCTACTCCCTAGGCAGAGGGAACCGAGTGTTAGGAATGTTAACCTGCTGTGTGCTGGATACAGCGTGAAGCTGATTTTTATTTAAAAAGAGAGACAACTAAAAAAAAAATCATATTATATAAAGTGTTATATTGACATATTTGTGCATGGAATGGTTTATTTTTTGTACATACGAGTATATAACGCCTTTCGCTCTGTTACCCATGTTTGTGAAAATACGATAAACTAAGTGCAGTTTATGAAATAATTATTTATATTAATTATATAATATATTTATATAATTATTACCTATATTATAAATTCGAAAGTAACTCTGTTTGTATTTTACGCAACATGGCCAAACCGCTGATTTAATTGTGATAAAACACTTATATAGAGATATTTGAGGGTCTCGGGATGAACATAGGATACTTTTTTTTCTCATATTTGTAATATTATCGATATATGCCAATATATTAAAATATTTATTAAATTGATATTTATTTGATGCGACCGTTGCTAAGCAACGATTTGCAAAGTTTGTTGTTAGAAAACGTCAGCCAAAATGAGCTTGCTTAACACATCTCTCTATTGAAAACTGAAAATAATTTCATAAATATATTTAATAAATATTCGTATAGTTCAAGCGGGCGTAGCCGCGTTCGGGTCCACTAGTATTTATATAAATCGAGTTGGTGTGACATATCATATTTTATAAACAAAATATCTTGTAAGATGTTGTATTGCTTAAATACGGATTAATATACCATTTGAATAAATTTTTTAAACATCGATAAACGTATGTAAACTCATAAAGAATTTCACTTCGCTTTCTGTTTATTCCGTCATTGAGATAATATAGTAACACTTTATTGTATACTTTCCTACGATAGATTGCGTAAATCAATCTATTTTGCATGAAATGCGAATTGTGTAACTAATGGTTCAATTTAGTTTATTCTTAGAAATGAAATCTGAATTATTGATTGATATAGTTGGATCTCTTCTATATTAAGGTTTTCATTTTGTTGTTAGAAAACGTCACCCAAAATGAGCTTGCTTAACGCATCTCTCTATTGAAAACTGAAAATAATTTAATAAATATTAGTATAGTTCAAGCGGGCGTAGCCGCATTCGGGTCCACTAGTATTTTATACATCAACGTCACTAATATCCGTTTTGTCGTTATTATGTGAATTGTTATCAAATAACTAGAGGCAAATTATGTCATTTGTATTAAGAATGTTTGTAAGGAACCGTTAAATGAACAATAAAATTTATTAACCAAATCAGTTAATTAATAGATTACGTAACTGCACAAGAAAGATATTTAGCATCTTATCTCACCGCATATTGACTTGGTAATCATTATACGTGGGTGGCTATTATCATGAATGAATGTATCATTTTAAAAGCTATACAGTAATATTAACATGGGCTACTAAATGAATGTCAACGTGGTTTTCCTTTACATTTGATATTGTCAACCTTCGTTCAAACTTCAAGCGACGCCCACGTTCGACAGTCCTTCGTTTATTATTGATCCGTCGGTCGAACTACTTGTATATTATTTACCTCCATGTCAACATATTTTACATACATCTACGGTGTAATTGTAGGACACGTTGATAATAATCGGTGTTATTGCGCGAGCGCATGCCGCCGTGAGTCATGAGCGAGCGTTTTGCGCACAATGCCGTCGGAACAGTCCAGTCGCGTCGCGGCATACTTAGAGGACATACATATCACTTAAGTCACGCATTTGCGCCAAAGAGAATTGCTATTTACGAGGAACTAATGCTTTTGTGAATTAAAATATAACTGTGACCAACTGTGATACACTCGAGTGAAGATGACCGCTGTGAAGAAAGCGTTGGCAATGCGTCAGTTGGATTCTATGTTTGGGACTATGACCTTAGAGGGAGAGGGCCGTCACTCCCCATTAGTCAGCTCGACGATCGAACACGATCCACATTGCGACGTCCACGGTCGGTGCAGCACGCCGTACAGGTCCTCTCTCTACCTGCACAGTAGGGAATCCACGCCGTATCGGGAGTGTATTTCACCTACAAACGGTCTCATCATCAGGTCTGTATGCTACAGTAAAAACAAAAATTGCGCTACAAAAAATATATTTCCTAACAATAAATATGACAGCAGGCGTAGGGGTTCGCTGGGCCTGTCGGGATCGCCTGCACGAGACATGGAACATCCATCGTCGTTCCCCAGTATTCTTCGTAGAGATCGACAAAGCCCTTGTCAAACTCCCCCAAGACGAGATACGCCGAGTCCGACCCACAGATATGGTTCAAAGAGACACTCTATGGGCTCCTTCCCTAACCTCTCCCGCAGCAATATTGTCAACTATAACAGACGCGACTCGGTGAACAGCACGGGAGTTAGAGATATGAAAAGGGATTACGTGGGCTCTATGAATTCTCTATCAAGAAAAAGTTCAATTGACACAAAAAAGTCATCCTCGGACTCTTTGGACAACTGGCACATCGGGTGGGATCTTGACCGGCACAACTCGAACTCCTCACTGGCGCATGACGACCGGCTGTCGTGCGGACACAATAAGGTAACTGTTTTGAACAGTAGCGCACTGTTTTATGTGTCATCGTAACAGCATCTCTTTGATGATCTTAGACTTTGTGACAAACATCAACCCATGTTTGATACATGTAAATGTATGATGCACTAACAAATATAATATGTGATGTGATGTGATGAGGTCATACTTTTGTAGTTGTGATTTTATTCAGTCATATTTCACACTTTTTTATTGATTTAAATGGTATGCTTTTGAATATAAAAACAGTTAAGGCAATATATCGTGGACTATTGACTGTCGTCATTCGTGGCACAGGTTCCTGTGGATTCGATTTCTATTGGAGGAAATAAATATTTAATATATTCATTTCTTCGCTCTGGTGTCGAGCTAGAGCAATGTTCTTCTACTAGAGTTCTCCTCTTAACTACTAGATCGTTCCTACTTAACTACTTAACAATGCTTCCATAATAAAATCGGCGTAAAGTGAAGATGAGAATGTCTTGTCGTGTCTTACTGGGCTACCTCTGTCTCTGCCTATCCACTCTGATTCGTGATATAGAGTTAAGCTGAAAACAAATTATACATTCAATTGACTCATATATTTGTATTGTTATATCTTCTAGTATACACGATACGTTATAATTAAGCAACGTGATTAGTGCGTCGGCTTATGGATAATTGTTTTCAGCAATTAGCACTAGCACCGTTGTAATGATCGGCTTTTTTTACACCGTTATATAGTTAACTAGCGTAACGATAGGAAATTATGTATTAGTTTCGAGTATATAAGCCAGCTTTGTCTTGTACTCCAACACGCGATACCAATATACGTAATTACTTCTTATAACTTTTAACAAGCTGTGCAGAATACATTCGGTAATTATGTAGTAAACTCCAAGGCGCTGCTATTAATACAAACAATATGCGTAAGAAACAATGATGTCCTATTATTCTACTATAATTTTTTACGATTCTAAAATATATAAATGATTGTCAAATTGCCTTTAAAATAAATAGATATAATTAAAAAAGACAATAATATTAATTGTTATAATTTTTATCACAAAGTATAAAGTTATTTGAAAGTGGAATAATTTTGCAACTCGCTTATTGTACAAGATCGAAATGGAATGTCTTCGCTAGGTCACTATAGTTGGCTGTCTCACCGCGGTCCGACACCACCAAATATGGCCACGTCGACTAGCACTAAATCATGTCAATATTTACATCTTTACACTGACAGACACCGATGTCGGATAGCCGAAAAATGTACGTTACCATATATGGTAATTGCCAATTTTGAGCCTGAATTGCTTGTTATTTTGAAACATAACATATTTTATTGTCGCCTTTTTTTTCATTTTGAACTTGTTTATCGAAACATTTTACATTTTAATGACATACTACTACATTCAGGAAAAATACAAGGTCGACATTGCGTTGGTGATAAAGTTTTATTTGTAATTGAAAACTATAATTAACACGTTGTTAATTTTACGAATACACCTAAAGAAACAAGATTTTGCCCAAGAAAATCATTAACTTTAAAAATACCATTTAAATAATCAAAATTTAGTTTTTACTGAAATTATAATAAATATTTTCCAAATATAAACGTACATAATTTACAGGCTTATAAAAATGTACCTTTTATAATTTTAAACAACATAAAAGTATGTGTACAAAGATAAATATACAGTTGTCGTTCGGTCTAATATATATTCCGAGGAATCTTCAACTCTTTTAGGTAAATACTGCTTCTTCACTTAGCCCTGTCATGTTGTGTTAAGTAAGGTTAATTAGCCATTTATATTTCACTTTTAATGTAAGGACTCATATAGCTCTCAACTAAAACCTTGACCGATAAACCTGTTTTTGAATAACAACAATATGATAATCGTTGTAATAATAATTTTATTATAGACAAACGGACGGACGGACTTACTTAATGTAAAAACACATAGTGTGCTCGAATTATATCGGTTTTTAATACGGCGAATTCATAAAAAAAGTATTGCTTATAGGCATGCAAACTAGGGTGAGGAAATAAAGAGAAATCTGCGGACATTACGCATGGATATTTATGCATGTGTATCCAGCTGAAGCAGAAGCGAGCAAGTCTGTATCGGTAAAAGTACTTTGTTCTTGGAATGAGTGAATGCAGAAACATATTATTTTATTATAATTTGCCATATATGTTTTTCTTTTAATATATATTCTTCATTTTATCATTCTCGTAATGTAAAATATAAAATATTATAAGCTGCGTAATCGGCATATTTATTTCAATTACAATATCTGAGCAATGAACATCTGTATTCATAAAATTATTCAGTTCAAGTATATAAGTAATTACTATCACAGTTTTATTGGATAAATTGCTGTTGACGGTATATACAAACAAAATATATAAATACGAATTATGTTAATTGCTGTTATTGCAAACGGTTTGCTTTGTTTGCATGTAATTTACTCGTAATATGATAATTTAATAAGGGAAACCTTATTATACACGCCAATTAGAAACTTTAAGTTTTGAATAATTTATAATATTTCTCTATTTGAAATATTTTAAATATATTTTTGAAGTTTCAATTTTAAAAATTTATAGAAAGTCTTTATATAATCTAAAAAGATTGACTTCTAAATATTGAAGTGGAACTTAACGCTCTAAATTAAAAACGTTGCGATTTAACAATCAAAGAATGAAGTTTGTTGTAAGTATTAAGTTTGACCTGATGTTGACTCCACTTTAACCAATATAATGTAATGGACCGAAGAAACAAAGCAATTGACCTGAACATTACAGTCTAGTACTTGAATGTAACGTGCCCAGTTATTTCATGAAGTATATGTAACGTACAAAATGCAAGAGGCCAAATATACGATGCATAAATGTATGAAATTTGTTAGTTAAAATAAAAAGTGAAATATAAAGTTTCACAGTTTGAACAGAGGTGATTGTTATAAATTATTTATCAATTGTAAAATATTTATATATTTTTTTGCAAAACAGTCAGTGTTCATTGTTGATAGTAGTTTCCTGATCGAATAAGAGCTTGAAATAACGCTTAGATGTCCAACACGTATTAAATGGATTGATGGTCTGTTGTTTTCGAACAGTACTTGTCAATTACCTTAAACAGTTCACAACGGGACGTCAATGAAATGTCTCAGAGAAAGCCGCAAGCATGCTCAACTAAGTGGAGAACAATGACATATAGCACATTTTTACTTTCTTCGACTCACCCTTTCGTAGCAGTTAGTTAACAATTTTATTATTAGTTAGCAAAATAATTTCTTATGCTTCGATCTCAATCAAAATAAATTACGATCGTATTATAAATATTCTGTTCTGCTTGTAATATGGATTCGATCATTCCATTGGTCTGTCAATGACCTGTACATTTAGATTCTGTAGATAGATACTTAAATTGAAATACATTGGTTATACTTTTTTATAATCAGTATTTAAAAACAAAATTTTATTTCGGAAAACAAATAAATATATTACATTTTTGCTACAAAAATGAATGGCAAACGATTCATTAACTTTTTTTTTCACAATAATGGTATTCATCAGCTGTATACGGCGTACTCTTGTCAATATTTTACTGAATTCTATGTATGGGGTTTTTCGTCGTGACTCATTTGTATGAAGTCATATATATGTTGTATGTTTGCAAGTGTTGTGGCTGTTTGCGCGTAACTGGGCTATTTTTACGCTATACAATCAATTTTAGTATGAAATATGTTAACATAATATATGGACACGTTGTAAAGTTTTAGTGTCCAGAAAAATGTTAGGTATTCAATTTGTAGGGTTCCGCAACAAAACGAAAATGAACAACGAAACCCTGTAGGATCACTTTGCTGTCTGTCTTTCAAGACTATTTATCTAGATATCGGGTAGAGATATAAAGCTGCAATCAAAATGTAATGCATAATGTGACAATTTATGGGTATTGCATATAAAACTCATAACAAACTTACGTTTTTATTTATATTCATACAAAAAAGGGTGCATACGGGCGTATTTATAATATCTCTATTACGATAAAAAATTGACAGTTCAGTATGTACCCTAGTCAAGTAAATACTAAAAGGAACAAACGACAATATAATATACCCATACATTTTTTTATGTTATGTAACAATTTGTTAGCTTTGTTGTTCTCACCTGGTGTCTTCATATATTTACTTTCCTTCTTTATATTTTAATTACTACTTTATATTTACTATGAACATATATTATTTACACCTACATTATACATCTATGTAAACATTTTTATTATAAGTTTAATCGTATGGTTTATTAGGGTTTATGTTCATTAAGTTAAATTATAATCCCCTTTGCTTTTTAATAAATTATTGTATATCTGTGAATGTCATACACACACTGTGAATTTTGCACAGTGTGTATGTGTGTGTGACGTCGGAAAAACTCTATCTTGCGTATTTGTATTTGATGTCGCAGAATTGACATTTATATGGCATAATATAGGGTATAATGAATTAACTAACTCTGTAGAGTTATATTTAAAGAAATGTATTTCTGCATTATTTCGTCGTTTCTAATCTTCCTAGTCAAATTACCTTCACGAAAGTGGTTTTAATTATAATTTTAATAACAAACACGATGTCAGTCAAGTATAATAAATAGTTTGGAAACATCTAATTCACAAGTTTCAAGAACGCATCTTAAGCTGTAAAGTATTACTTACTAGTATAGCAATATGTGAGAACTTTAATGCCAATTTGAAGTTTGAGAAATTTCAAGTAGGTACCATAGGACACCCTCGAGGTGTCTTCAGTGATAATGTGAGAGTGATAGTTCGGTGGAAATAATGCCTTGTAGGAAACTTACCGTTGTTCGTCACCTTGTACTTGTTAATTGCTATTATGAGAATATTTGAATAGAATATGATGTTAGCTATCTAGGAATGTGGTGTCGGGAGATAACGCGATAAACAAAGTGCTTTTATACTATGACTATATTATGTTACATTCAGAACAAAATGTACAATCATAGTTAAAAACAACAGGATATTTAGTGTTTTAGTGTCTATTGTACGAATATTATAATACTTAGTTAGGATATGACGTGAGGAGACGGTAAATTCCAACTCCTTGGGGAACTGTGTCAGGTGAGCGGAGCGGGATTGCTTGTGCTATACAAATAAATCTACTTCGTAATTATATTATCACTGCCATCACGCTATATTAACCTCTCATAGTGGATACGTCAAAGTAATAAAATATATACCTAAAAAATACATTTGTACATACAGGGAGAGACCTCGGTTAACCTTCGACAGTTCCGAGTATCAAAGCAACTGGAGGAAGGTCACGTAAAAAGCATCCATGCCGATGGAGATGTTGATGACTGTGGACGAGGCGAAAGACCTATGTAGAGACCGTAGCGTTTGGCGTTCCGTTCTCTCTGACTACCCCGCTAAGGGATAAAGCGTGAAGTTAAGTTAAAAAATACATTCTGGTGTTGATGTTTACTTTATAATAACCCAGATATTTAAAGTCATTCAGTCAGTTGTTTTGTACCTAGCCCAGTACATGCTACTAATTACTGATTCACTTTTAACGCGTAGGATGATATAAGTTTGTGATGAGTTTATGTCATAAACTTGTTTTTAATATGATGGTCCATATATGGGCCAGCCTTGGGTTCCATTGCGTATATGGCGGTTAATTAAGTGTTTGAGTTTTCCAGCATTATCTTAAGACGAGTGGGCGCCCGCGCAACGTTTTTGTGATTTATAGTGGTTGTCTCAGTTTTAATTTATTGTGTTTTTATTTTTATGTAGTCAGTTGTTATTTTGAAGTATTTATATAATGATAATTTACTTCAATTATGTTTTATCGTAAATTCTATTACTATTTAACATGATAATAGAGAGTTCGAAGGTAACTACAAGGAACTCCTTACGTAGTTTTGGTTACTTAATAATTTGTTTGACACCTTTACTTTTCAGGTGAAAGTTCGTCAAGCATGATCTTTCGAAAACTTATAATTTGTAACAATTCGTGCAGATAAAATCAATTACCTTCACGCAACTTTGTTTTGAGTAATAATTGTTACGAAAACTTATGTTGTTACAATAATACATATGTATTGATCAATATTTCCATGTTTGTGCAATTGCAATTGGTTTATGATTTGTAATAAAACTTAGGAGCATTTTTTTTTCAGATCCATTAATATAAATCATATAACTTACTGCCTGTAGAGGAAAAATATATATATTGGTAATTTAATTTTTTATGGACGATCATAACAAAGTTAGATTACCATAATGCCAGCACGAAGTCTTTAACTAGAAAGTATCTAATAGTCTACATTCTTCATTAATAAATATTTTATTTAATTAAGTAGTGTATACAACAATTTTTATAGGTAATAAATATCGGAGTTTAACGACATTAACAAAGAGATATCTGAGCGCTTCGCAAGCGTTCTGACCGCGCGGGCTACCCCTTTCACTTGTTAACTCCAAACGGATCGAGCGGAACGTGCGCGTGCGCCTTTCTCCATGTTCCCATCTCTGTCTAATTCGTGGCGCGCACAGGTGGTGGGCCCGTGCACGCCGCGCGCGCTGCTCGCCACCAGTAGCTCTGAACCCTCGGCGACATCCGCACTCGCGCGGATCTCTTCCGATATGAAGTCGAAACCGGCACATTATGTTGACGCGCCGTTCAGACCGTGGCCCCCGCTTTCCCGCCCGCAACCCAACTTTTACTTTCGTCCGCCCGATCCGATAGACGCGAGGAACTTTAAAACTTCCTCATCCAAAGGTTCCACCTATTCGGATTTCTCGGGACTAAGTGCGTACAGCAATAAATCGAGGGATTACTATTTCCTGTCACCCAGCTACAGATCTGCGGGTGCGCCGACTCCGAGTAATCACGCCGACCTATACCTGAACAGAGAGAGGCCGAGGCAGATTCGAAACCCGAACGCTTCGCCCGCTTGCCCCTGCAGCCGATCTCGATCGCTCGAGGACGTCCGCACCGAAGTTGTCACCGAATGGGAGGACGACGACGAAAATGGAAACAGAATAGTAGCACCCGCCACTAAGTTTAACAGAGCTGCGTACAAAGCGAACACATCGTTTGAGAAACAGAGCTTCCTCACGCGGCATTCCATGGAAAATCTGATAGACAGATCACCACAAGTGCCTCCACCCAAACGCATCAGTGCCTTTCAGGTAATTGAACAACTTTCTACAGAGACGGTGGACTCGATGTGAGGTGATTTATTTAAACAATTGCATTCCTCTTTTATAGCCCAACGAGACGTCCGTGGTTCCGTGTTAATTTGTCCGTGTTATATGTATCTGTGCTACTTGATGTACGTAGTACTTTCTAAGCCACCTATATTTACGTGGTCATCCAGATTGCCGTGGCGAAGAGTATTTTGGCGATGCCTATGCGAATGATATGTTCCAAGTGGTTATTATCAAGTAGGAAACGATAGCTGTCAAGCTCCGTTCGGCACCGGTGAAGCGCGACCTTCCTGCGCGCTTGCGCCTGCCGTGTAACGGATGTTCCACAAACAAACACTGGTCACGTCCAAATTCACTATTACTTAACACCTAAGCTAGTTTTTTTTTTTAATATAGTTACCTAATGTATTGCAATGCGAGTGTGAATTCTATTGTGTACTCGGTCCGGTTGTACTGGCTTTTTTTTTCGTGTATACGTGATGTAACCCCAAATAATTGTCCATATTCGCGTTTCGTGTAATTGAATTTATAATGAGTAATAACTTTTACTTTGCTCAATGCGTTTTAATGAGTTGTATAGCAATGCGATTATAAGTTGTAATAGGTAATTTAGATAATACCTGTGTTAACCTATTCTAATTTAATTCTATTCTAATTCTTTTTTAAATAATATCACTTACACAAACTTACAGTTATATATATTTGAATGAATAAGTATGTTGATATAATATGTTCTATATAAGCGATGTAAGTATTTGTGGGATTATGAAATATATATTTACATAAATATACTGTTAGGCTTTTATCACGTAAACAGAGAAAGCTGAGTGATACATTGCTCCTTTCTCTCCTTTTAATAGGAAAAATTATTCGGAATACATACATATTTATCAAATAAATTTGTATTCTGAATATTTATTATAATTTTTATGTAATATGATTATGATTATAAGCAAAAACATCTTAATCAATAGGTAAAAAGAAAGCGCTTTTGCGTAACATATTCGAAATCAGTGTCAGGTGTGAGGCTTTCTATATAAAGTTCCAACTACATAATATCGTGTGAGGAAACGGTTTTTTTCCGCTTTTAACCTCTTTTTGACGTTTATTTATGATTATTTTAATATATTTCTTAAATATTACAACTTTAAAAAAAATCATTCTGTAATATTATTTTAAATCAAATATAGTCAATAGAGTTTTAGTCAATTCACCATACATACCTTCCTTATATGACAATAGTAAATATATATATATATATTTGAAATATTGAAGACAGAGGGAACATGTTAAGAGAGTGATAAAACACTCCGAAATATTCCATGTTGAGTGGGAGAATTCGAGGCCGCGCGTTGTCTTGTTTATTACTAAAGCAAGGAAATGAAAATAAATAATTTCTTAGAGTGAGAATCGAACCTATCCAAGTTGTTTACAGTCAGATCGTTAGGGTACAAAATAACTAAACTCACTTGGAACATCATTAACCATGCTTATAAGTCTCTTTCTTTCGGAGTTATTTTTTTATTTGACTTACTTTTTCCATCGAAATACATACAGCGTATGATAAATAAAAGCCAACTCTGGTTTGTTTATATTTTAGATATTATTCAGAAGTATTTGATTTTATTATGAAGTTTACTAAAAATATCTTTTAAAATAATTTTCAAATTGTTTATATTATTCTAAAATGTAATCAAAATATGGTACGAAAATGTAATTTTATGAAAGAGTTGATACTAAAACATACACAGTACGCAGTATATGCATTACAAAGCACTGTTGTCACTGTACGAGCCAAACAATGTGTGCACTTTCTAATTCGAATCCTCAGAGCGTGTCGGGCGCATCATGACTAAAGGGAAATTAGTCAATTATTTGTTGTTAACACGCTTCCGTGTCACGTTGGTTTTATTATTCGGTTTGTTTTATTGGTATTTAATTCGAGATATATCTGCGTTTTTGTATATATTTTATTAAAAGTATTTTTTTAAATGAGTCTATCTATATATATAAAAATTGTTAATATTTATTTAAATTTATAGTTTTATTTCTCCGCTCCCTCGTCTAGAGGCAAAGTGCGGTGTTGAGTTCCGCCAATTAACACGCAATGCCTTCAGAATTCGGAGGAAAATGGGAAACGGAGTTTTTTTAACACTTTTGTAAATTTAGGCCATATCTTTAGAATTGGCACACTTGACAAATTTACGGAATACTTTAAGGTACCTTTTTAATAGCACCATTAATAAAGCACCTTTAATAGTATATCTACAGTAATATTTTTAACTTAGTTATTTGGGTGTAGCTTGAAAGACAAACGAGAAACATTCCTATGTTACTGACCTAGGGCAATACAACTGGACTGGCAGACTTGGCAGGTGTGTTTAGTACATATTCAAACCGGTACTAAGATCTTGACCACTTTCAATATTGCATTACAATGACTGACATGTCGATTAAGTCACATAGTTGTGAATTTGGTTCCTATCTAAAATATTTGAAATTATCTATTTTTTTTCGTAGAAAATATTTTTTTAGAGTTATTCGTCGTGGCTAATGAGATGGACGGTCTAATTATAAATGATTGTGGGTTCGATATCCACTCGGGGGTATGATGAACCGTAACGCTAGGAAAGAAGCAAAATTAATTAAATGTTAAATTATAATAGAAAATTATGACAAGTCTTAAAATGTCTGACAAGTAGATTCTCTCTCAGAAAAAATAGATTGAATGACGTCGGAAACTTCTTATAGAAGACAAACACGCAATATTCTACTAAGTAAGCAAGTGTACTTGTTTCAAGGAAAAATGCATAAAGCTTTTATTGAACGTGGCCCTGAACTAAAATGTATAAAATATTTAACGAATATCAATTAATGTCTTACTTAAAATATTTAATATTATTTATTGCTTATTTCGTGGCAATTCTTCTATTTAATATGTTACATATTTTATTATTAATATAGATATTTGCGATTTTTCATTTTTCGATACTTTACCTAGAGACCACCAAGATTTTATAATAAGGTATGAAAAGTGAAAAATCGCAAGTGTTTTATTGCTCTTTTGAAGTACTACTTATATACTTTACTAAAATTATTTTTTGAATAATCGTAAACTACCCTTTCTATACTTCCTAGGTTAGTTCCTAGGTTCCTAGGTAGAAACCTAGGAACTGTCAACAAACAATATAGTGCAAATAAAATTAGCATTTTTTTTAATATTCTACATGTGAAGTTAAGTGCTCTATATAAAAACTAATAATCTATTACTTCTAGAAAACATACAAAAAAACCTATTATTTACAGGCTTAACATATAATTAACTTAACGAATTTACTCATATTTAACATCACTTAAATGCCATACATACCCTAGCAAGTAATATTTGCCTACTCATGCCGTTTGAACAGAATTTTCAATATGATTGCTTTGACCGTTCGGTATTTGACTATGGGGATATTGAATATTAAGTTTACTTTCATACATGTTTCGACTCCTACTATATTTATTGTAGTTTATATATAGAAGTTCGATATTTCATTTTGTTTCTAGTTATCTAATATTATGAGGAGCTATTTTTAATGTCATATAAAATCTAATAGCTGGCCCATGTTAGATTTTTGAACATACTTTTATTAGGTTCAGCTGTAACTACTTGTAACTTACTATGTATAAAATTTAAGAATTACTAAAATTTAAGTATAATTATTAAGTTGAACTTTTTTTTTATCATTCTTAAGAATATAATTATAAAGTTGGCAATTATACGTAGATTATGTGACAATACTACTGGTATGTTGATGAAGCGCAAAAGTCTGAGACGAAACTCATTGGTGACGAAGTCTTAACGTTCGAAACGATTACCAGAGGGTGGTACTCATAGAGTCCACTGCTGGACTTTCATAGTCCACTGCTGGATTAACTGGCTAAGTTTATTATCAAAGTGTAATAAATAATAGATTCAGTTACTCGTTTTACACTGATCCAGGCATATCTTAAGTACGTACAGCAAGTTCTCTTTAGTAGAGTTATATTGCTCTAGATCGTTATACTTCAAAGGTAATATTTTACTCTACCAGTTACTAGTAATTATATACAGATGATTGTATCTTTGTCATAGATAAATATAGTGATAATGACTAGTATAATTGGAATATTTTATCAGGTTTTTACTTATTGAAGCTAAAATACTATCTTCACATACGTACCTATATAACGATTTGTATTACTTGAAGTACTTACTTATATTTTATTAATTTTTTAAATTAATAAAGCAAAGAGCATTTTAATTAAAGCAACAAATAAATTATTAGATTTTCCAATTAAAAGTCTGGGGGTCCTTGGTACTTGGGCTAGCATTATTTGCCTTTATTGATCTACAATAGAAGAATGTAAGCTGTCATCTTATTTTACATACATACATATACGAGTACGTATTGTACTATTGTATAGTGAACCAATCAATATTGTTGTTTTAAAATACGAAACAACTATTGTAAGCATTTCTGTGAATATAAATAATATTCTTTAACCCGAATCTAAGGATTCCTATGCTAGACTCAAGTATCTGGTTCGCACATTTTATACTTGCAATATATTTACATTTCACCTTATAATTAAATCTCATAGTGGGTGTATAGAGGATTCAGGTCGCTTGGTTTGCGGTTCATATATTTAACGGTTCGCTTGGCATTCACATTTTTATATAATTTATGTGTATATCTATTCCCCGTGACAAATGCACGTGACAAATGCAAAACTATTATATATATACAATCATATAGGAAATATCAACAGAAACCAAAACATTATTAATTATTTTCTCACTACCACAGTGAAAATATCACATTACTATAAATACACAGTTAAATACAATTGAAATAGTAATTCAAGCGTCAAGTATAATATTAGCTTACGTTTTCAAAGCAATTCCGATTATTATTAGCTGTAACAGCTAGCTATAGGTAACAAAAAATGTATAAAGTTACAGGAATATGTCTGTTGTACTAGGGAAGCGAAAGAGGTACACAGTTGCCAAGTTAACATATTATTATTCTCGTGGATCGTTACGTTCTTTGTAGATTTTATCACTGCAAATAAATACAGAGAACATTATAATGAGCGAAAAAGAGAAATATCGTCACGCAATAAGATTATCACGTGTGTTAGATATGTTGGAGATTGCAACTTAAATAACCGTGAAAAAAGAAAAGCATACTCATTCTATTCTTAATATTATTTTTATTATAATATTCTCAGAATCCAACGGATTTTAAAATGTTTCACATAGATATATTGGTTATAAAACATGCCAATAATAAATAGGTACTCGTGTCAGATGAAAAATCTTTTTGGATTGACGTTATAATAAGGATTATATATAGCATAAGAGTATTGTAACATAATTAGGATAAAGTTAAAATTGCTTTTTAATAAAAGTATAAAAATTTGAGCCTGCGCCGGCGGATGTCACATTCCGCTAAGTTAAAATATTTGTTTCCAAAAAAATATTTTTCTTACCTAAATGTGTGGAATAACTAAAATATAAAAAAAGAGTTAATTAGTTATTCATTTTCTAATTATACTTAATAATAAACTCTTCCATTCGAAGAAGATGCTTGCTTATTTCATTTTAGATCTTTTTAATAATACAGACGTTACGACAATCCTTAATTGCATTGATTAAGAGCACTGTCACAGATTGAGTTTCATAATTTTCAAGTAGAGCTGTTCTGCACTCAACATGCGAATTAAAATATAAGAATAAAAAATATATACGACAAACGAATGAATAAATATTTTCATCTTTGGATAAAATCACTTTTACTAATAAAAAAATATACAGTGGCAACATAATAATCTATCTATACATAAGCCTTAGCTCATAAGGCGTTAATATTCTTCACCACATTTTAAATATCACGGAAAACAACTATTTTTAAGCAAAAATGCTCTACTTTATTTATCAAAAATATTAAAAATACTAATAATATATTTCATTACAGACACCAAATCGGAATGGGGGTCAAAATACACCCCTATCTACCCCAGCGGTGCCGGAAGTGAACGGATCCAGGCCAACGTTTAAGCCAGTCACAGTGTTAGAAGACTTACAGGCCGTCAGATGTGCTGAGTTTCATCCAAACGGAAAGTTGTACGCTGTTGGATCTAATACGAAGACTTTAAGGATATGCACATACCCCAAGATTGACGATGTTAAGTAAGTACATTATAAGTATATAATCCCTTTTCAAAATTAAAATTTAGGCCAGTCGTCGCGCAGGGGAACGAAGTGTCCCCCTTAGAGGAAGTGACCCCCTTAGAGGAAAATAAATATTTAAGATTTTCATTTCTTCACTCTGGTGTAGAAGCAAAGCGCGGCATTGAGTTAGAATTCGGCCAAAAATGGGGAACTAAGTGTCTTAACATTAGGTACCCTCTGTCTATCCTGCTGTTTGCGGGATACAGCGTGAAGCTGATAACTTTTTATTGATCTTTAAACGGTATCATATAATAATAGTCGCTGTTTTACGCTGATTATATTGTAGGACGCAACGATAGTATTAAAACACTTTATTTAAAAAAAGTCAACTATTATATACAACCATTCACAGAGTTTATAAATATTAAATATAGCCTATTAAGTTATATTAATCTATGTAAGTTCTTTGTTTGAAACTCGTTTTCATTTCGTCATTTGACGCAACAGAGTTCCGCAAGTTTTGTATCGCCTTGATAAGCGTGGCCATGAATTATAAAAGTATCCTTTCTCCACACATACGAGTACATCACTGATATAATAATAAATAATTAATCATTACTAGTTACCTACCAGTCTGAAATAATAGTGATGTAACGATGATAAAAGCAACCGCGGTTATTTTTGGATATTCAGTTAAATATAAGAGGGCACAAGGGTGTGGGCTCCATTCCCATTCAAGGGGAATTCATTATTATTTTCATTTCTTCGATCTGGCATCAAGGCAAAAGCGTGTTTTTGAGTTTTGCTATGCAACACGCAATGCCTCAAAAAAATCGGCTGTATAATGGAGTGTCTTAACACTGTGTTCCCTCTGTCTACCCCGCTGTGTGCGAGATACAGTGTGAAGCTGATTTATTTTATTTTTTATTTATATTACGTTATACTGGTTGGTGTCGTGACCTTCGCCCTGCATGACCCACAAGTCATAAGTTATGGCTTGTTTCAAAACAAAAATGTCAGCTATAAAAATAGCAACAATTTCTACAGGTTTACACGTACATCGTGATTTATATTTAAGATACTTATGCAACTACATTGCAACGTAACAAGGCTGTGATATTTTAATACCGGTAAAAAGGTCACTCCTTGGCTCATCAATTTAAGAACATGTAAATTTGTATCTCACCGTTTAAGTAACTGGTAATTTCAACCATTCACTTTATATTTTTTTGGCTCTCACAAAATATTTTTTAATTACTTGTTCATATATTACATATAGTTTTTTTTATGATGCTATAATAATTTAATATTTTATAAGTTTCAAAGAGATATATTTATTTGCAAAGTATGGCAATTTGACACATGTAATTTGTTTGTTTCAATAAAAAAATGAAAATAAAAAAAATCCATTAAAATATTTAAGGAGTTTATTCATTTATTCAAAATAATTGAATTTTGTTTTTTTAAAGAATTGCGATATTTGCACTAAAAGCATAAATATGTTTATGCGTCGTTTAATATACGTGCAAATGCATCTTGAAGTTATATTTTACCGTTACGCTGCTTTCCACACAAGTTTACCACTGGCACTCACTACTCATGCCTTAGTAATCTAAAACATATATAACTAGCGACCCTCTTGCGGCTTCGCCCGCTTACTACTGTATTATTCATATAATGTATGTTTGCAAAGCACTTAAGATAATGTGAAAATTAATTAAACCCTAATGCAACCCGCATTTTCGTAGTTTCAATAAGGATTTTCCAATTGTTTTACACAGC
>DWNA01000061.1:0-50733 GCA_018249835.1 Heliconius besckei | reverse complement strand
GGAGTTAGGACACCATTCTTACGGACTGGATGAGGATGTAAGAGTGGCGGCTCGAGGATCCGGGGTCGCGTACCCGTATGCCCACAAACAAATATCGGACAGATATTAGTCAGGACATCCTCTGGATCCCAAAGGCGTAAGGCGTGTAACATCTGCCGCTAATGTCACTTTGTAATGACCACGACCGCTCTGACTAGAGTGTTACGACAGAGAAGAAGAATTATAGATGATAGTAGAATAGATTACACCAGGGTTGGCTAGAAAAAAATAAATAGATGCTTACAAATTAATTGACTTTAACTCTATTTCGTGATATTTTGCTGTAAATATAAGGTAGTCCGCGCATTCCGTCGTCTATTGTCATAGTCAACCGGAGTGGGAAAAGTTAATCTGAAAGATGGTAATCGCTGCTGGTAGCAGTTATATTAGAGGCAAACATGTTTTATAGTGTTGAGAAGAGAATAAGGTTTAATTTTATATTTAATTCATTAAAAAAACACATGAGTGCAAATAATCAACATTAAATGACCTGTTGAAACATATACCTGCATAAGTTCTCATTATACCTTCAACGTACCTATATTACGCTATAGGAATAAACAAATTTCTTAATTACTCAAGTTGTACATGTACACTTCCCAAGTGCTCTTTTGTATCTTAGAACAATGTTTTAATTAGTTGAAGTACGAGTACGTATATGTACAAGAAATAAGTTTAAAATGTTATTATAGCTTCAACACGGTCCTGTCCTTGTTTTAAGCAAACATTTTCGTTATAGTTTAGTTATTGTTACAACATACGTCGTTTATAAGATTAAAAGAGCATTTTGAGAGATTATTGTCTTTACTGTTCGCTAGAAGCGGCTTTAAAGTATTTGTATGATCGTTGAACGATTGTGCGTAATTTGTGTCGATATTTAATTCGCAGTAGCGCCACTGTCGCCCACAAAGATAGTGCTGTTCCGTCGGCTGTCGGACGCGCGCCGCCCGTGCCGCCACTCGCCCGTCATCCGCATCACGGAGAATCCTATATCTGAGGCCGTGGTCTGCTGAACCACATACCAGTCTCCTGCCACCCTCGCCGCTTCAGCAATGCTAACTCCACCACACCTGCCACGCATCGATGATTCTTTTAAATGTATTTGTTAATAGTGTACGGTAGGGAGTCCCACCAACACGGAGTTAGCAAGTATAGATAGAGGACCGGCTCGCGCTCACTTATTATACATACTATATGCATGGGCGTAGAAAGGGAGACCCGGGTGGGCCGTGCCCAACCCAGAATAATCTGGTGCCCACTCCAGCAATTTTACTTACAAAAAAATTTGCCCCGAAAAACAAAAAAACAACATTTACACGAACATATCTATTCAAAGCTAAAGTCCAAAACCACCCCCCCCCCCATAATATCTCTAGATACGCTAAAGACCATATGTATGCCCTCTCTATACCAAGTTTTCTAAAGTGCATTTATTTTGGAAATGTTTACTTCATATACATACATAAATACATACATACATATATTATATGTATTTTACATGTCACGTGGAACTTTCTTCAAACGAGGCTTCTGACGTTTATGAACATCAAATTATTGGTTTTACCACGTGTATTATTATTTTTAATAAACTGAAGTTTTAATTTTTTATAATTAAGGTTCCTTTATATGCTAGTAATTTCCTTTTTTTTATACATTTAATTATAAAGACATGTTTTTTTTAATTATTGTTAAACAACTGTTGTTAAGGACTCGCTTGCGGCGAGTTTGAGTTAGCTGTAAGTAATTAAAGGATGGTGGGTAAACCCACAGTTAGGTCGTATTGTATGCTAAGGTTTGTAATGACTTGCCCCATCTTGGGAATATTCGGTAATCATTAGTAATAACATTACCAGATATTCCCAAAATGGGAAGAATTGGTAGTAATTGTAAGTGTACATATCTCGCAGGACAACAGCTTAGGTTATGAACTAATGCAGGGATGGCGGACTTTACAAAGCATGCATGGAAAGCCTTTTATAAGTATTATATCCACGATTTAGTGACGTTCCAGGATATTCCCCAAATAGAGGCACGTGGGGGCGAGCCAGCTGGCACCTTATATCACTATGATATTAAGGCTTTTTAGAAGCCACTTATTAACATTATTAGCATTTATCAAATATTCAAGTAGACACCTAACTTATAACACTTAGATCTCCGCGCGCCGAACGAGACTCGGCCTCCTGCCGCTACTGCGGAAATAATCAAGACTGGGATGAGCAAACTGACGGAACTGACGAGGACTAGGAGGTCAGAGGTCGCGTCACTCGGTTCGGAGCGCGGTTTAGGCATTAGCAACGTTACGACATAGTTATAAGAGGGGCTGCGAGATCACGTCGCTGGGTGCTATGTTACGACCAACTTACATTGTTTTTTTGACCTGTTATCCCCGAAGTCCGGAGAAGTCCCACTTTGTCCATATTGGTTTCCGGTTTCCGATATCCGGTTGTCACTTACTTGCGTCGAAGATTGGAGATCCGTCATAGTCGGAGCGAATTGGATTCTATACTCTGTAGGTGTTCTGTAGCTCTGCGTAGTCGTCTACGGCGTGGAGGCTTGCCTGTGTGTCTGTCTGTCTGTCCGTCTGCCACACATACAACCTTCAAGCCCACATTAACGCTTGTAGAAGTACAATTATATGAATATATCATTGATTTGTAGAATCTCAATTTCTTACGTTTTGTTTTCATATTTTATGTTACTTTGTGTGACTTTACTATATATATTAAACTGTGATTTTATAATAATTGGAGTTTAGTTTTGCCCCTTCCCCTTCCTTGTCCTCCCATTGACTTGACCCACGAGCATGCTCCCGTGAAGTTAAGTTGTACCAACTTAACTGTTGGCAAGTGACTGTCTGTCTGTCTTTTACGCAATCGGGACGAACATAGGAAATTAATCTCCTATTATCCCTCACTCGGGGAAATTAATTACAATATATATATTATTGTAGATAGGCAAGCATTTGTCCGCTATCTCACTTGGTGGTAAGTGAGGATGCGAACGATGCTGGAGCAGGCTTATCAGTCGTGGCGCAGGAACACGGAGTGGTTGTGTGTTCGATCCCCATACGACAAAATTATATATTTATTTACATTTATATTTCCATTTTCTTTGGTCTGGTGTCGTGGCATGCCGTGGCGTTGAGTACCGCAACTCAACACGCAATGCTTCCAGTATTCGGCGGAAAGTGGAGAACGAAGTGTATTAACACTAGGTTCCCTCTGCGTACCCTGCTGTGTGTTAATTTGTTGTGTAACAAGGCAATGCGTGGCTTTGAGCTGTGGTTATTACACTCTGTATATCGTGTCCGGCTTTGTTTACAACTATTTGAATTCATACACTAATTATAAAAGACACAATATATCATTATAATAACATAAACATAATTACAAAAAGAAAAAGGAGAACAGAAAACATTTTACACAATAATGATAATAAGCAAAAACTATGACAATACTTTGCAAAATATTGTTACGTCCTTACATGATGACAGGAGACACTAGACACTAGCTGGTAATTAACGACAGAAAACCTTTACACTCAGCAACAAATTATTGCTGATTGATTATATGATTAATCACTGAGGTCCTGAAGGAAGTAAGCGTGTCCGTACTAATATCCATAGAGACGCAATTTTTAGTATACAAATTACATAGACGGGGAATAATTGTGTTAGCTCCAAAAACAGATTTTTTAATTGGTGGTACTAATAGATAGGTATCCTAAAATGTATTTTAGCTAATATTTGGGCAATCTATTTTGTTCCGTAGCAGTTTATAAAGAAACATAATATCCAGCAAGTGTCTTCTTTGCCCCAAGGAGATCATACCTGTATTTGTGGGACCGAGCAGATTTCTTAATGTTAGCTTGGTGTGAAACCGATACCATAAAAACCTTTTTTTGTACACGCTCGAGCCTTAAGGAATGAGTAGCATAGTGCATAGTGAGTTGAGAGAAGTAAATATGAAAACCAAATCAATTTCCAAAACACTTTGGAAAATTATGATTTCTTTAATGCGTTATGCAAACTAAGATAATTAATCCATTTTAGGGTTTTGTACCTCAAAAGGAAAAAAGCGGAACCCTTTTAGGGTCACTTCTTTGTCCGTCTGTGAAGACCATTATACTTCTAATATCAGATATTCAGGATTACAGGTTTTTGCAGCACAGAAATTAAGGTTTAATACAACGCTATCAAAATATATGAGCATTTATACATATTTTTTGCTTCATTTTGTATGAAATTTACCGCTTAGCAGTACTTCCCGTAGACTTAAGTTACTTTTATTTCCCAATCACAATCCTGAAATTGGTGCAGACTCCTCTGTTGACGAGTCCGACTCGCGCTTGGGCGGTTCGTATGTTGCAAGTGGGCATAGCCGCACGGGGTCGCCAGGATACTATAAAATTATGTTTGATTAAATGGTATCTACAAGTTTTGATCATTATTTGAGAGAAATTTGAATTTTTAATAGATAATATAATATAACTTTATTTAGCACCATTTACATTTTCTAAAATACATGGTAACTTAAAACTTAACAAGATATATGTTTCGTACAGTGATAGTGGATGCCGCTGTTGCCGTACTACGAGACCTGTTGTGTGGTGGTGTGGTGGTCTTAGATAATACTTAAATTAACTAATAATACTTGAAAATAACAGGTAACCAAAAAACTAACGGTTCCATACCAACAACGTTACGGAACCGCCCGCGCATTCCCACACCGGATGTCACTAAAGAGGTTATGGATAGGGAGAATCGCATAGCCATGAGGACCTGGGGACCCCAGGATATGGGTGTGATCATGCACCAGGCCTACCAGAACCAAGTCTCGGTCCTCGGTGCCTTGGTCCCGATCCAGGAGTTGGATAGTGTTTCTGTGAATAATACGTTACACGCCGGGCAGCCGGGTACTACGGCGCTGGCTCAAGCTGTCTTAAGTCCAGGGTTAGGGCAAGGTTGGTAATTTTTGTTTTTTTTAAGAGAGAGTACTGGAATTGAAAGTTGTATCTCATTTATCTCCTATGAGCGGGAAGTCAAAATAATTTTATATAAGTATAAGCTTCTTGGTAGTGGTGCCTCTGCGTGAGACTGTAAATTCAATGGGTTCGATTCCCACTTGGGGCAGTAAAATATCATTTCCTCGCTCTGGTGACGAGGCAGTGTTGATTTCCGCCATTATTGAACACGCGCTTACAATACGCACTCAAAAATACAGTAAAATGTGGGGAACGGAGCGTTTTAACATTTTTTTCCCGGCGGGTACCAGCGTGAAATTAAAAAAAACGGATACATGATGGAAGTGGGGTGGAATCTACCACCATCGCGTTCACAGTCGCGCGCTGTGCCAATGCGCCACGGTGGTCTAAAAATAGGTAATTTATTACATTGAATATATCTTTTGTACCTGTTTTTGAGTTTATTGTATGTTATATATTATTATGTAACATATATTAATTATATACTATGTTTTACTTACTTTGATATCGGCCCTGTGGCGCAACGGATAACGCGTCTGACTACGGATCAGAAGATTCCAGGTTCGAATCCTGGCAGGGTCGATTGAAAATTATTTTATATAAACATTAAAGTTTTACCATCCTTTTGTTTTATTAGCATTTCATTATTTTTAGTTTTTGATTTTTAAATAGTTTAGATGTTTTTTCTAAATATTACAAGTAGCGTCATCTATGAAAGATAATATTACACTAAATGAACGATACAATGAAATTATACAGAAAAGTATATAAAATTGTCTGTTACGACGCTAGACTTGCTCTACTAGCAATTGCACTCAGGGAGACATAACATTAAATTGATACAAGTTACAAAGATGCAGTTTCACGCCTTTTCCCGTAAAGAAGATAGGTGGAAAATAGGTGGCGCTTTAAAGGAAAAACGTAAAACTGTAAAAAAATATGGAAATTTTCTTTTTCTATAACATTTTTCCCTTGGTATGTTAGCCACTACGCCGGTAGTGACCCCGGTGACGCTGTCACCCATAGTGTCTCAACTCACTCTCTCCGCTCCTACCACGCCTACCTCGCCTGTCGACAGGAAGGCAACAGTCACTGAAATACCATCCGACACTGAAACAGGGACACCACCAGAATTCACAAGAAAAAAATCCAAACGTGGAACCACATCCGTTATCATCACCATGGATAAGTAATCAAGTTTTAGGTAGGAAAAAGGCAATTGCAGCGCTTACACTTCGTGCTGGGCACATCTGGTATGTGGCAAGTCAACGACAACTAGTTGCGACTTTTGCCTTTCTAATTCAGTTGATGATGTCTACCACATGTTGATGTTGATGGATTGTGTGCGGATTGTATGAAGCGTTTAGGACAAAAATAAGCTGCAGATTTTAAGAAGTAGGTTTTTTTAATGCTGTTTTGGCTCCACCTCTATACTTTATGAGCTGGCAATAAGCCACTTCACTTAAGCTATATTATATTAAAATTATATTTTATTTAAGTTAAACTTACCAGGGCGACATATTCGCATAAGCGACAAAGCCCTTAAATTTGATTTAAAAAAAAAAGAAAATGCTTGGTGCTGCCGGTAACAGGGTTAACGGAACCTTAGCTGCATCGATGAGACGGCTAAACGTCAGCACAGCTGCGCGTTTGGCCGTACACAATGACCGAATGAATGATTGGTACCGACGTTGTTATACGGCTGTGAAACGTGGGTATTACAGAAGAATAATGAAAGTAAGATGAATGCCGTGGAGATGCGATCTCTTCGTAAGATATACGCAGTCAGCTTAGTTGATCGAATCCGCAATGAAGAGATACACAGAATAGCAGGTACTAGCGAGGATGTCACGGTGAGAATGAAGAAGAACGTGCTCAGCTGGTTTGAGCACGTCGAACGAAAGAGTAAAGAAAGAATGGCAAAAAAGATCTATGATGGAAAACTGAGCGGTAAGTGGGGAGCTAGGGGGAGACCTCGGTTGACCGTCGAAAGTATCAGAGATACTGGAGGAACGTTACGTAAGGGCATGTGTCAAGAGGATGATGACAGTGAACGAGGCGAAAGAGGTATGTAGAGACGAGAGAGGTAGTAGTTCTCTCTGACTACCCTGCTAGAAATAAAGCGTGAAGCTATGTATGTATGTATGTAATTAACATTTTTATACAATAAAACATTTAACACAATACCTGTTCACTTTTCTAAATAAGTAAATAAGCAATTTTAAGACAAATATTAATTTGGAACCAAAAATAGGTACCAATTAGGGCGTAGGCTGTTCTTGTATTAAAATATTGAATACCAAATATCACTACCGTGTATCTCTTTCCCACTTACCTAACATGATGTGAAAGAAAGAGAAATACAAATTATGTACAGACACTATGAATAGGTATGCTTACCTGCCAGGGCAAGTCTCGGAGAAAATGTCCTCTACGATTGTAGTTCTTATAAAACAAGAGCTTTAAGGAATATATTTAACTAGCGGCCCGCTCGCGGTTTCACCCGCGTGAATTATGTTATTATTTCTGCCTCCATGACTACGTCCTAGTGACGTCTATGCAAAATTTGACACTCCTAGCATTTATAGTAACGAAGTTTCACACAAACTTTCGACCCGAAAAACAACCCCTTAGAAGTCGAATATTGCAAATTCCCGTCTTAGCGAGCACCTCCGTCTTATAAGCAACTCCTGTGCAAAATTTGAGATTCCTAGCACTTGTAGTTTCTGAGATTTCGTGATGAGTGAGTGACCTTTCGATTTTATATATATAGATAATAAAGAAAAATTTACATATCAACTATCATAACTACAATGAAAACTAATCTTGGACGGGTTATAGTTTATTAAAATATATAAACATAGTACTTAAGTAGATCTTATAATATATATTATGTTTGTATTTAATATAATACCTTAGAGCAACTATATCTAGTGACAAACGATAACAACTAGCTTCTAAATGATCAAACACAACGCTAACCACTCCACTCATATTATATTGTAAAATTATTTCTTCTTTGGTAATAAAACTATATATCAATATGTAAAACCCAGTATGACTAAATCCTATTGTTATAATAATATATCAATTTATCTTCATTTATGACATTATAGTAGCAGCTTTGACACCAGGCTGAATCAGGTATACGGGTAAAAAAATAATAAAAAATAAACAAATTCACATCAATGGATATATTTCAATCGGTTAATGACATACACTTATTAGTTACATTCAGTTTGCTTGTTTAAAGTGATTTTTAAAATCAACATATTTAAGTAAAAACGCACTACGCTTCAAAAACTATCAATCAAAACTAATATTCATTGACACATTTACGTAAATGTGCAATTTAATATAATATGTTCTTTATTTTTACTTTAATTCCATAAAAAGTGCCTTAATTAGTATTTTCTTTAAAATACTGTTTATTTTCTTATAAAACATCCGCATTTTCATATACGAAACCGCGTATTTAAGGGTTAATAGCAGTCATTGAATACCAAAGACGGTATCGACTGCATGTAACAAACAAAATCTAAAGATACAATATCTTGAAATTTTCAAAAAGTTCAAATAATAACTAATACTAAAAAAAACTCTTCATTATTCACGAAAACGAAATCTATTTGTATAGAAAAATAAAATTTAAAATATAATGAAATATGACAAAATAGCACGAGTGATTTAAAAAGTATGGATATTTTAATATTTATACATTATTTACATAAAAAAAATTTTTTTTTATCTGAGTAGATGAGCTATAACGAAAACATGAACAAAACAAAGAAATAAATATCGTAGTGACAAAAAGTACTAAAAAAATATTAAATTATTTAAATCACTGACAAAACTTCCATTAAAAAAGATATAATAGACGCTTATATTAACTAAGATCGAATAACTTGAATCAAATTAAAAGCTTACAAAGTGTATGCAGTACAAAATATACATAAATAGATACATACAAACATTGCATTACAATGATTCACGAAACAAATATTACACATTGTTCGCAGACCCGGCCTGTATATTATAAATTTAGAAAAAATATTAAACTTATAGTCGTGTAACATATACAGCGTGTCCTACATTTAGAATATTATTTTATTATTGATTAATTCAAATTTCAATATATATAAAATATTCTATAGAAGTGATATATATTATTTTATATTATACAATAAACTAAAACAAGCCCCTATATACGTTAACTTTACAACTATATTTGTTAGTCTACAAAAATCATATTACTTAAATATGTCAGTTGGTTTTTAATTTTATTACAAAACAATAAAAAAAATCTTTTCGAGATTATAACAAATGCTTTATGAATATTATAATAATTTATAATTAAAACCCCCAATATATACTAAGAGCTCTCAAAAGTAAACAAACAATTAATGTCGGGTCATCGGATATATATGTCCGGTTGAAGACTCTTGGAACCGTGAGGCGCACTATAGTCATTTGTGGTGTAGAAATATATTAGTTTTAGAACATTTTTATATTTTATTAAAATTAATCTGGCTGACACGCTTGGCGCTTGGCGTGACACGGCGTCGCGGGCTTGCAAGGAGCGAGCTGGCGAGGTTTATAATGTTATAGTTCAACTTCTACCAGCTGGATTCCGAACTCTAAAAGGAGAATTGGCAGACCAAAACTAAATGGACAAAAATAAATGGAGAGTTTAAACGTTCGTAAATTAATGGATCTTACCCAGGAAAAATCCTACCTTAAAAGGGGGATATTTTAACCCTTATATTTTTTTAAATATACGGTGTTTTATTAAATACCTTATTATTATTTCTTGTTTAAGCAATTGTGTGAAAAATACTTTAAAAAACTACTCTCGACAACCAATGAGGGCAAGAAGCTTTTCAAATTTACTGATCATTTAAAATAATCATTATTTTGAAAATATTGAGTACAATTAATAATTTCCATAAGGAATTAAACAAAAACTCCTTTTTTCTCTGTAACCTTAGTTTATAGACATTATAACAATTTTTCTTTTAATTGTAATTAGTAAAATAATCAAGAACATGCATAAACTATTATACTCTGTCATATTAATATAATACAATACTACTAACACTTGCCAGTTTGGTACAACAACGACGTAATTGCGCATATGTTATTTACAAACTTTGTTTATGTCATAAAGTGCAAAAACGTCATTGTTTCACCAAATGAGTGATATCATTGTTTCAAATTAAATTTATATCTAAAGTGAATATTTTAATGTTAATATTAGAAAAATATTTAAATTATTACAAAGAATATATTTAAGTTAAGGTTCGAACCCGCAAACTTTTTTTTATTTAATTTAAATATTTTTCTAAGTATATTGGATATATAGACATTCATTATGAATAAAGATTATAGTGTTCGATTTAACTACGTGAATGCAAAACTTATATGTTTTATTTACTTTCTGACACCGTTTAAGACTTGCAGCGTTGAAAAGTTGCGGAACTCAACGTCGTACTTTGTATATCAGAGCGAGGAATGTAATGTATGTAAACTTATCTGCTAAAAGTGGTAATGAAAATAGATACAACGTTTTACAAAATTTACAACTATCTAAAGTTAATATATTATAAAAATTATATTAAATTTTGGCTAAATTAGAATTTAAATCGCTTTTAGCATAAAATGTCGCAATTATTTAAAGAACCAACATTTTATCATTACAGGTAATACTTAAAACATAAGATTGTTTTATATATTTATTGGATAGTTACGTAAGCTAGTCCAATATAAAAGTTTCGGATATCTTCGCCTATGGGCCTAACCTAACCCGACACAGTAGCAATATGTACAATTTTTTTTTCTACAAAATTTTAGATACCATAGTCTTTCTAGATAATAATTTCTTAATTAATCCTAATATCCGTAACCAACCGCACCCAGATCACAGGGTTAGGAAAAAGAATTTGCAATTTAGATGAAACAAAAAACTTAATTTTTCAATCTTTACAGCATTATAAGCAATATTATAAAAATTTTACTAAGGTTGCCACTTTTAAACAGATTACATGCATACATGCTTAATATGTTCATATATATCTTGTATGAAAATGTCTAAAATTTTAATAATAAAATAAAATTCAATTGAACAAAATGAACACAGTCGAGTGACAGTGACCTGCTCCATGTTGAAGTGTTAAAAAAGATTTCTAACATCAAATATAGTTATGAGCTTATCCAATCCCTGCTTTAAATACAGTCTCCAAGCAAATTGTCAAATTCTATGTAATGGAAAGTTCACAGGCAATTAAAAGAAGCAAAAATCATAATTCAAAACTCCAAAAAAGTATTTGTTTTAATAGTAGAGACTAAAATTACACTCACTGACAACCTAATATAGAATTTGACATTCTTATAAAAAAGCCATAGCGTCATGTACTATAAGCCTTCAAAACACTTTTGTTTCAATCATTGTCACTTAGCACTATCACTTCACTAACTCACTCAATAACATTGAGTCTTTGAAAAGGTTATGAATGAACAAATATATATTATAGAAAAGTGCGTATTTCAACGATCTGTCAATTCAGCAATTAAATAATAATACTTAGAATTAAACATTATTCTTTATTTCACACAAAAGTTACATAAGATAAGCTGTTATAAATAATAACATGTCTATATATAATAAAACAGTAAAAATATTTTGTCTGTACATTTAGTATTTTTGACTGAAATGGATAGAGGGGCACTGAATCGATTTACGGAAAATTTCATCAATTTCTTTGTTTTAACCCAGCTTAACATCTAAAGTTTGTTTCATCAAAATAGGTTCATTAAAAAAAGTTATAGTCATTTGAATGAACTCAAGGCATGAGTTTGCCTGTAAATATAAAGCAATCCATATCTATACTTATATTTATAATGAACATGTATTTGTTTGTAATAAATTTGTATTTTTAACCGACTTTCAAAACAAGGAGGGGTTCACAATGAAACATTTTTGATTCAATATTTGTTTCATTTATTCGATTAATTATTTTGGATGCGATTTCGTTATTGAATTATTTGCTTTCATTTTTGTAATATGCAATCATTACAGTTATTTTACAAAGGATATTATATGTACTTACCCAGATCAATAATTTAACATGTAAGGGTGTTTCTGAACGAATAAATTAAATTGTTCATTGACATCAACATATTTGACTATCAATTCTGTTTATTAAATGAATAATCATGTAGTTCAAGCGGGCGAAGCCGCGGGGGGCCGCTAGTATTAAATATAAAATTACGGTTGCCAGTTTAACATATAGTTACAAATGACAGCTGACATTGACAGATCGACAGATAACAAAACACAGAGCGCATTTACAAAAACCTATACTCCAGATAATAAAAGAAAACCGACAACCAGAACAGATGCATGCCGTATTTGAAGAAGTAATACAGCAGTGTGGTGTTTAATCAGCGATGGAATATAACGATGAGTATGATACAGGCGACGACGATCAGGATGAGAGCCAAATACAGCTTCTTAGTTCGCAGCTTGTTCTGGAATGTTTCAATGTTTTAATATTAGTTTATGTATTTAAATTAAAAGACATACTATATGTATGGCAATATGTTGTTTTATAAAAATGATTAGTTCATTTCGCACTAAGCTTATTTCCTTATCTTAGCACTCCTGAGGCATGTGACTTAAATTATTATTTTTATCATGATTAAACATTAATCATCTCTGTCATAACTTAGATTCCGTTTAATATACTTTTTTGCAATAAAATAATTTATATTATATTACTTGTAAATTCTCTAAAGAAAGTGTATTCATGCCTAGATAGGCATAAGTTAACAAAGAGAGAGGCAATGCATCTGAAAAATAATTGCATTAACTAACAGAATGAAGTAATTCTTTGTTAGTTAGTATATTTATTGTGTGTATACTATCTCTGAGTCTTAATATGGATTTCAGCCAGGATTGGGCACCCTGGAAGCCACCCCTCGCCCTCAGAAGTTTAATGGAGGCTTAAACTAAATGTCTCGAAGACCGAGTACATGGCCTGCGGGAGCCCGGACTCGAACACTATCCGCCGTTAAGTCCGAAAAGTTCAGGTACCTTGGATCCGTTATGCACGAGTCTGGAGGCATCGTTCACGATGTCCATGGCCGGATAAGCGCAGCCTGGGCCAAATGGCGGGAGGTCACTAGTGTGGTATGCGACCGCAGAATACCGCCCAAGGTCAAGGGGTTGATATACAAATGTTGATAGTCAAACTACCATCATCGATATAGTTATCAATAATGTCAGTTTTGTCAGCCCTGTCAGTATAGATTAACATGTTTGTATTAATATTATATACCTTATAGGTGGCAGCGCGCGAGAGCTCCTGGACCCCCGCCTCGACGTCGTGGGACGTAGATTCGATGCTCGCCTCAATCGAGTCCACGACGGCACCTTGCTCGTGTATGATGGTGCCGAGCTCTTTGAATATTTGGTTCACATCCATTATGTCGTTCTGGAAAGATTCCGAGCATTTTATATATACAGCGCAATAAATATTTTTTTATAGATATAATAATATTTCAGTTTGTTTTTATATATATTGAATTATCTTGAAATTTTTATTTTAAAGGCAGATAACTAAAATGACTATCCAATTATTTCTTTACATAAACTTTCTATTTATTTTATGTAATCAATACTTAGTTTATTTTTGAATAGTGTGCCATATTGTAATTTAGCTAAATAAATTCGCTACTACTTCGCTACAGGGTGGGCCAGAAAGGCGTTCGGATTTCAAAATTGGATTGATCGTGAGAGGGACGCGGGAGCGGGGCGCGGGTAATGAGAATGTTCGACACTGAATCAAAAACCTGCGGGGCGTCAAAGGGCAATAGAAACGGAAGAAAGTGTAATCGAAGTCGCGACGTCCGTACGACCGTAACAGTAAATTCTGTTCGCTATACAGACATCTTACGTAAACTTTTCTTCCCACAACTCCATAATTTTGAAGCCTATGCAGCAGCAGGATCAGGTTTCAACAAGACAGCGCGACATCTCATGAGTCCTTAACAGTTGTAAACGAAATGTTTACTGGAAAACTGATATCGCGTCGAGGGGACATTCCGTGGCCTCCTCGGAGCCCAGATCTCACGCCACCGGATTTTTTTCACAGGTTATTTTAAAAAAATAATATTCCCATGTGTTTACTTTATTATAAATAAAGATTATCTTTCCTAAGTCTTGTAGTTTTTTTCTATGATTTTTTTAAAATTCGAATAACTTAATGGCCCACCTGTACTTCACTGCATTTTTAATCTATACATTAAGCTCAGCTTGCAACTATGATATAAGTTTCATCTCATAGTTCTTATGGGAAATGTATTATTTCCCTCTCCACTTTATTAAATAATCAAGAGACTGGTCGAACAACCGTTAAAATCAATAATTTTATACCTATTGCCTAACAAACCTCCGTAAACATATATTCTGAACCATGTTTTTGGTGATATTTGCCCACAACTGCAGTACGCACACAAAATGAGTCTAAGCTGCACTCACCTCCAGTTTCTGAATGTCGCGCTCGCGCTCTTCCAGCTGCTGCAAGTCACGTTCGGTCTGAGCATTGATCTGCTCTTGCTGCCTGAGATCGCGGTCAGAGTCCCTGTTGCGGCTGCCTGCGATGACATAGCAAATGCTATTTAAAATATAGTTAGCTATAAACAAGTAACTGTAGTTAATCTATATATAGCATTGCATTTGATAAACTAACTGACATAGTGTTGCCTCAAGCTCGCACCTTACTTTATAAACAAAATTATAAAGCCTCTTAATCGTTTTATCAATTCAAATTATTTAAAAAAATATATAATTTAAAAATTACTATTAAATGCTACAACAGGATAATAATTAACCCATAAAGGTAAAGTATATTTCAATTATAATGTCTGTGAACTTAGTAAAGCAGTTCTCTTCCCATGCAGCTGAGTTCTATAGTTCCTGAAAGGGATAAGTAAAATAGTTCCTTATTAGGGATAAGTAAAATAGTTCCTGATATTTTTTAACAATAGTTCTGTTTATTTTACGAACAAAAAAGAAATTATAACAGAAAAAAGTATGTTTATTTTTGTAAATAGTTCGAAAGGAAAAGTAATTTAAAAAAAAAATTATACTCATACGAATAATACGCATAGTTGAATGAAATATTGAAAAATGTCTATTTAATTCTTCATATGAAAAAGTATTAGAAAAGAATATGAATACTATTATATAGCTTAAAACGATATTTTTTAATATTTCATACATTTGGTGGAAACCAATATTGAGACATTGACCAGAGTAGAGGAAATGAAAACGATCATTTACTCGAATATTAATCGGCTGTCCGCTGAGATGCGTTGGCCTCATTGTTCTATTTTTTTCTGAATATTTAATATCTTTTCACGTCACAGTGTAGTCATATACGAGTAATAATAGTCATTCTAATATCAAAAACGTAAAAGAATATAGAATAAAAATAAACAACAGGTTAAGGCCAGTGGTGGCGCAGTGGGACAAAGTGTGACAAACTGTAAGGACAACTCGTTGTGGATTCGATTCCCACTCAAGGAAATTAAATATTTATTTAAATGTATATATTTTATTTGTTCGCTATGATGTCGACACAAGGGTAAAGCGCGGCGTTGAGTTCTGCCACTCAATACGCAATGCCTCCAGACTTGGGCGAAAAGTGGGGAACAGAGTGTCTTAACAGTAGGTTCCCCCTGCCTACCCTGCTGTGTGCGGGATACACCGGGAAGCTGATTTAATTTATAATTATAATTTAACAAGTAAATAAGAATACGATTGTCCTTTATCAGTAACGCTTGACTTGCTCAGACTGGTTTTTTTAACTATTGATGAATTACCCTCAAAAAAAAATTATATTTTAAGAAATAATATTCATAAAAGAATTTATAATAATTTATTTATACTTTATCTCCAGCTATGTACCTAATATTTTCAAAGTAATGAAAAGTGGAAGATATAGAGTTTATCACCATTCAAGGGCCTACATTCATAAGTGAAGAGTCTATATGGTAAAGACGTTTTGGACGTGGACGACAGGTCCAATGGATAAGTATAATGGATGGATCAATCATATAAGTCAATCTTATAAGTATTACATACATATATATGTTTATGTATATATATTTCGTGGTATTAGCGTAGAATAATTTAAATCTGCAATAAACTGGATCTAACTTTTATAAGTTTATTGACTGGCATTACCATATTATAAGGCTCTAACAATCTCTGTCGGATTTAGAAATAACTATTTAAATATGACATGATAAAAACCTGACATTCCCACGTAATTGGTACTGGATAATATATTGAATTAGTTTATGCAGTCGAGTTTTTTGTTTAAGGGCAATTCCTCCCTAAGGGTACTCCCTGGTGACTGCCTGGTGACGACGAGCGTCAGGAAGAGGGGAAACATAATTATTGATTATATAATTGGTTTGGGAAAGTGAGATTGCCCTTGTATTGACCCCCGTATACCTTTATCATTTGTATACTTACAATATGTATTTATGTACAAATTATATGTTGTATTTTCAATCAAATATTGACATATTACTATTATAAAATCCGATATTTGAAATAATTTTGTTTAGATTTACAGATTTTCGTCATGTTCACACTTAAAATGTAGCTTCGCCGTTTTCCACACACAGCAGGTAGGTAGAAAGAATTGTCAAGACTATTTGTTCCCTAACAAGCGAAAACCGAAACATCGTGTTGAATGGCTTAACTCAACGCCGCCTTGTCTCTGCCAGAGTGGGGATCAAACCCACAACCATCCTGTTGACACTCAGACCAAGAGAGAAAGAGATAGAGAGAATTAGTACTTACTACCCATCGCAAAGGGATCACCGATGCTAATGTTCTGGGCCTTCACTTTACGCACATCGTCCTTGGTCTTGTGAGCGGCAGATCGTTGGGTCGCCTGAAAACACATCAAACATTAAATACTCATTCAGATTGTCTGTCTGGTCTGGGAAACATATAGTACAGATTAAATACTATATGTATATATTGAATTAAATCATATTAAAGTATTGTTCATGCTAAGGAATTTAAATATATTCTATTCAAAATATTTTAATGCACCTGAATTAGAACCTGCACCTTTCGTGAATTCAAAATATAATTCAATATATTAATTTAAATACATATTTTTTAGTATTTATTAACATTTCTAATCATAGGTTATATAATTCTCTGGCGAAAAAGGAAAATTATAATTTAAGTAAAAATGAACGTACCAGTTTATAATAATATTTTTGTTCAGCAAAATTGTTATTTGCTCTACTGTTTTGTTTGTTTATAGCTATTTTCTCTAAACAGAGATTGTTAGGTTCAATCAAAATACATATATTTATGTTATCTCTTTCATAAAGAAATATTTTCAAATGTAAATGGTCAGCCATTATTTTTACAAAAAATCTTATCCACAACTTACTTTTTCAACTGGTCATTAAAAAGAAAATAAAATTAAAATATACATTATAAGAGTGAAGAAGAACCATAACCAGGTTGATATTGTATGCTTATAATATTAAAAGCATGATCAGCAGGTGTCAAACGAAAAATTATTACAAGTAGCCAAGAGTGTTCTTTATTTTGTTTGCTGGCTACTGAGATTTAAATTCTTGTAGTACTTGAAAGTAGTGTTAAGATACTCTCTTCTCCATGCACTGCCCAATTTTCCAGACATTATGTGTGGAGAAGTTGAAGCAAAGCTACACTTTGTTTCATTACGAGAGTGAAGAACTGAAAATAATTAATTTCCATGAGGATCAAACCTCTGCACTACGTAACCCTCTGAAATTTGCACAAATCAAAAACTTACTTGGAATGCAGTCAAAGTTGCCATGTATTCATCGCTGAGCCTTTCCCGAGTTAAAAGGTTGGCTGGTATGTCAGTTCTCTGCCTCATCAACTCCATTAACAAAGAAGATGTGTCCTTAGCAAGCTTTTTGGTGTAGTTCTGGATTTGACGTCTACAAAATAAGACGATTAAGCATATTTAAATAAATAAAAATAAGAAAAAAATGTATTAATAATGAATAAAATTAGACCAATGTACATACAATTGACTCCTGAGTTCCTGAGAATCTTGAGGAGTTTGGAGTTGGTTGACCATTTTGGACATTGAAGATACTGTAAAATATTTAGCATACTAAATATTGTGCATTATTTTTAAATATTCAAAAGTAATATATTAACATATTTAGGAATAACAATAAAGTAATCATTGAAAAATAATGTAATTATTACAAAGGAAGTGGCGCTCACCATTTTGCGAAATTTTCTTTATATTACTTGCTATTGTTTGCGAAAGTTTCTGAAATTTGTCATTGTCTTCGAGGGTCACGCCTCCCTGGTAGGACGCCTCCATTGTGAGAAACTATGAGCACAACAAAAAAATTTTAAACGTTAACACTAAGCCATATATTACATTTGCACCATTCTACGCCTCGGCCACAAGACGCCTATAAACTATAATCAAATTAAATAAATTTTTCGATTGGACTATTTTATGACGCATCGCGGTGATACTGTGATTATTTTATTAGATAAACTAAATACCTGTTCTACGTTCGTCCCAAACTAGTGTATTTGTAAATTATATAATTAAAAGGTACAATTATAATTCTAAATAATAAAATACTTTCGCAAGGATCGCTCGACGTTTAACTAAAATCTAAATTAAAATATAAATATATGAGTATGACACTGACAAATAGAAAAGTAATTTACTTTACTTTAACTACTTTAAGTAAAGTGAGTTTGTGAACCATAGACTAAATGCATCAGTGTGTCACTTAGGGTTGTACAGAAGTACAGTTTTAGAATTATTTATATGAAAGTCTTGAATGAAGTTTTATTAGTAGTAGTTTAGTTAGTTAATTGCTGTCAGTTGATATTATGTTACAATTTTAAAAAGCTATTATCTTAAGTATTAACGAAAGATCAATGAAAAAATGTTCTAAGCTTCTTAACTGCCGACCCTGTTTCTTACATAAGCAACAAAAACAAATTTAAAATACCTCGAAATATAAATCTAGAGAAAATTATTATTATTTCAACGCTTAAATATTTTAAAACTACAGAATCTAGGTTTAATATGTGATTTAAACGATTTTGTGTGATATGTAAACGCACTCTTTCAGAAAATTTATTTTATAAGTAACATTGAATGTATTATTTGAATGATCAACAACTTAGACTGATATTGTAACTTTATTTCCCTTGCCAATAATATTATAAATTATTATTGTTATTATTATATTCTTAAATATTTATTTATTTGTATTATACTTTATGTTTTGTTCATTTGCATAAACTTAATTTTAGATTAAAGTTTACAATAAACTTTGTATGCGACATTGAAATTATTATATGACTATATTAATAATTATGAAAATTCTTTGTAAATAATAACACACATATCGAAAAACGGAATCCTGATGTCCCTGATAACGCATTCGTCCACTCATAAATGACTAAATGAGTCTATGTAGTACGTAACCTACCTAGTTAGAGTATGTATATACAGGTATATACGGTTACGGTACTACGGTTGAAATGCGCAAGTCATAGTTTATTGATGGATCGGTGATCTCGTCCTTTATTAAAAATATTATTTTTATAATATTTTATGCATTAAATGAAAAATAATTATAATTTTCTATTAACAAAATTATAACATTAAATATTATGAAATATTTCCTTGGTAATTAAAAAATAACCGGATGTCTTTAACGCTGTTAATTTAAATGGCTATTTAGAATGTCGCTCTATGGCCACCAAAGAAACTACCATGTATCATAATTTGGTCGCATAGCATTTGTCTATGGCGTGGTTGTCCACAATCCACAACACGTATACATTTACGAATGTGAATGTCCATATACAAAATATATACATTCTACATGTTATATATTATTAATTATTATGGAAACAGATCCCAGGCGAGACCTGTAGTTGTACGCACCTTTACAATGCAACTACAACTAGCTACTAGATATCTGCGAATCGTTTAACTTCTGTTAATAGTTTTTGGTAGCCAGCTTCAATTGTTTAACATTATATTTAAATGTAGTTATGTGGGTTAAGCTGTGAGTACGAGCTACTATTAATTGACATAAACATTTAGAAGATGAAACAGTGAATTAAGACAACAAGTACAACAACAATTTGTTTTTTGTGGATGTTAATTGACCTCTTTGTTTGTGTTATAAATATTCTTTGTTTATGTTGCATCTCTAGTTGGTGATAATATACATACATAAGAAGCCATGGATCCCTCAATGTATCTACAATACTCTCCGCCCAACGGACCCCCAAACGGGCTGCCCCAGGAGTCGAAGCTGGCCACCTACATGGTAATTTTGTCTCTCATACGAAGCAATATATGAGCTTACTATCTGCTCTGGTAACAAGATAAAGCACGTCATTGATTGATCTGCCATTCAACATGATTTTTTTCTAAAATTAGATGGTGTATAGGGACCTAATCATACTATCTCATATAATAGGATAGGTTCCATCTGCCTATCCTATTATATGAGGGAAAGTGTGCAGCTGAAATAATAATAATTAATTTATTTTATTTTAGAATCGGTCAGCATCAACACCAAACACATCTTTAGCTCAGAGTATGAGCAAGCTCAACATTGACTCGTCTCCAACATCTACTAAAAAGGCAAGTATAGTTTTTATTTGATATGTATTATTGCTTGCTTTTATTTATGGTTTGAATTCATTGTCAAAAATCTGGCAAAAAATTACCTTCTCTATATGTATAAATTCATACTATTGATGGTCCATATATATATAAACAGACATCAAAATATAAGGTTTATGATATTTATTGTTTTCTTATAGTTTTTGTCTTTTGACATGTCCATTTGTATGCCGTAAACATGCCTATGTAGGACAATTAATATATTAATGATGACAAAATGTTTACATACATTGTAGCCTATATTATTTAACTACTGTAAAGTTCCATCTAAATCACAATAGTTTTTGCATTAAAGTGGAAAGAACATCCATCATCACAAACTACATACTTATAATATTAGTAGGATAGGATATTTTTTTCAGTATTTTAACTAACAATGGGTCTTTGTTCGCAGACTCTCATCCCTCATCCCCAGCAGCCACCAGTAAGTGTTATCGTACATTTATTTATCCGTTAATTTATCCCTGACATTTTGTATCTGAAATTAATTGTCAAATTTTGATCTACACAAAAATATCACCACAATTTTCTTAGTACAGAAAATAAAAGATATTTTGTATCATTTATATTTTAAGTGTCTTATATATCTGATAAAAATACTTAAAAATTGGGGCATATTGTTTTAGTATGTTTGATCATTGTTATTACCAAAGTCCATCTTAGTAACTATTTATTTCTTCTTTGTTTCTCTGCTGCCTCAGCATGTATACACTCATTTACAACCGCAGGTATGTGTTCATACGTCTTATGATTTCAATTGAGCTATGAACAAAATAATAGAAACTTTAATAGAGATTATAGATAAGCTATTTAAAAAAATTGTATGCTATTTAAAGAATATAATTATTTTTATCGGGTCTCAATTAAAAATACATATTGTTAGTTTTTCTGCTGCTACAGCATATGGGCATGCCTCGACCGCGGGTATCATAGCTATCTAAACATTTATTTTGCAAAGGCATAAAATATATAATTTATTGAATCATAATTATTTTACAAAAATAATATATATTTATATGTTAATTGGTTATCTATTGAAAACCTTTTGTTTGCCTTTTCTTTGTGCTGGACATGTAGGGTTACAGTCCTCTACCACCACCGGTGTGTATTTACAGTTTTTCTATATAAAGTGGCTTATAATTATTTAGGATATAATTTTTAGCCTATTTTTAAGATTGAATTTACTCCCTCCATGCACACTCAGCCAATTTACAGTCCGGAACAACACCAGGTAGGTAGTATGCTACAGTATAAATATAGGCCCCCTGTAAGGCCTTGGTTCCGGCACACTCTGTAAAAATAATATAGGCAGAACATTTGATGGCACATGTTTATCTCTTGACTTGACTTGACTTGTATAAAATCTTTTAGGATTATAAAGTATATAGAATAAATGCATAATAATATCTTTTATTATATTTCTCTGAAATTAATCCATCTGATAGACATTTTTTTCTGGACATGCAGCCTGTCTTCAGTCCACCACATCCCCAAGTGCGTACTGTGTGTAGATCTGAAATAATTATATATTACATTATAAATAAATATATTTCTTCTAAAGCTGCAGGACATTTATAACATCGCTCATCGTCAGGTCGGTATCACAATATTATTGACTCTTACATCAAGAGTACATATTGAAATGTACAATAAGTATATAAAAAATAGCTAACCATTTATTTTTATACGCTACCGACAGCCGGGACCTCACTATCCTATCCGTAGCCCACCTCAGGTAAAACTAGTCCCTTTTTTATATTTCATAAAGAAGCTCACTCAATTATTCATTGTTAACATGTTTCTTTGTTCTATGCTGCCTCCAGCCATTCAGCCCCACTCAGGTATCAAAATTAATAAAATATTGTATTTTTTGTATTGGTCCTGTTTAAATGAATAACGTATTTCAGTAACTATTCCTTTTTCATGCATACACAGAATTTCATTCCGAGGCATCCGGTAATAAACAACTTTTTATATATTAGCCTGATATTATTTTTGTTTTACAAATACGTTACTTTGGTAGGTACTACCAGTACCTATCCTTTGTCTATTTACAAAATACATTTTGCAACAATATTACGATTCAAATCATGTAATTTGCAAATGGGTACCTTAGTAAAAGGACTTATTAAATCTAAAAGGGATAGAAAAAAGCTGAGTTTCAATATTATTAACAGACTACAACTAACAGAGGTCGGTCGGTCAGATTCCTTCCTACCTAGGAGAACATTGTGTGACTACAAAATATTTTCATTTCTTCGCTCTGGTGGCAAAGCACAGTGTTGAGTTCCGACACTAACCACGCAAAGCCTTCGGAATTCGGTAGAAAAGCGGGAGTATTATGTATGTATTATATCCTTATGTTCCATTTACCTAGGGTTAAAAATTTCCCCATAAATTACCATAATAAAAGGAATAACATTCTTCACGGTATTAAGGTATGGCGGTGAGCTCCGCGACAGACGGCAAACGGAGAACAGAGTTTCGTGACTCCAAGATCTCTCTGGTTACTTTTCTATATGCGGAATAAAGAGTGAACTTGGAGAAAAACACTGCTAGGCATAATATTGAAGTTTATTTAGTTTCAATATTTGTGTATATTTTTTTGCCTAATTATTTTTGCTTATTTGAATTTTCTATATTGGCTAACACTATATTGATATTTTGTATCCGATAGTAGGTACCTTTGAATATGACAGACAAACAAACTTTTCAACTTTATAATCTATATATATATATATAATAAAACAGTAAAAATATTTTGTCTGTACATTTAATATTTTTGACTGAAATGGATAGAGGGCACTTAAAAAGAATAATAGAAAGCAAATTTTTTTTTTAAATTTATTGTCTGTCTGTCTGTATGTATGATCACGCTAATCTTCGAAAGTACTGAACAGATTTACTTGAAACGTTCACCAATTGCTTTGCTCTTATTTAGCTGATAGAGTTCAGAGGGTTGATGTGAATGGCAAGAAATCTCCTGAACCAGGAGATTTCTTGCCATTCACATCGTAAACGGCACGGAGGTCCCACAAGAGTCTATTCTTGGTCCTTTTCTATTTTTAATACACATAAATGATTTACCGTATCTAGTTGAAAAAACCATGAGATAGTATTGTTTGCTGATACCACTTCTTTGATTTTTAAACTAAAAAGACGACAAATAACATTACATTTAAGACATTACATTTAAGTAAATTAAATCATTCATTGACATCAACACATATGACTGTTAGTCAATTCTGTTTATCAAATGTTAATCATGTAGTTCAAGCGGGCGAAGCCGCTGGCAGGCCGCTAGTGTTAAGTATAAGTGCAATAAACAAATCCCAATAATAAAGTGCTTGCAAATAATGAACACAAGTAATTCTTGTAAATATTCTTGCAAATCTTTGTAAATATTCTGTAGGTTCTGATCGGAGAGTTCATCCCAGTCAACTACTACGGGCCGCCGCCCACCATCTTGGCCGAGTCGCCTGAGGAGTCACCGCCAGCAAACATCCCTTTACAAGTCAACACTCAGGTGCATCAGGTAATGTAGGAACTCATATAGGATCACCCTGTTATACGTCTGTCCCTGTGTCAAATATTTCCCACTGACCGTAACCGCTGTGCGTTTCGTTTTCGATGCGTTTCTGAAGAAGAAGTTGACATTGACAAATATTTGAAGCCCGTTTATTTGTTTATGCTACTTTTATAACTTGTACCGGGAAGGTGCTTATTTGTATAATTATTTTATTTCTTTTATATCATTTTATACTTGTTTAGGAAAACGTTGGGGGAACAACATACTTCTACCCCGCCAACACTGAGGCACTGAACACTTCAGCCAATCTCAACACATCGGCCGCTATGGGTAACATACTCGTCCATATATTATGCGAATACAAGAAAATGTATGCTAATAGCATACAATTTGGAAAAATTATATGTTTACTATGTATGTACGAGTACATTTTTGACACCGCCTTGCTTTGTCCTACTGGAGCAGAGACTACTTTGTTACGCCACTCAACAAGTGACGCAGAGGCACAGCGTCTGACAGCGTCAGACAAAGCGCAAAGAGAGAGAGGGAGAGAGAGAGAGAGAGAGAGAGAGAGAGAGTGTCTTAGCACTACATGCCAGTGTTCAAATTATAAATAAAATATGGGTTAGATAAAGATATTGAATGTTTACAGGTGCAGAATGTATAAGCGTGTCCGCGTATGGCACTCATATGTACCCGCACATCCCCGCTACCACCAAAGTGCAGCCGGGTAATTATATATTTAATTATATTTGTGGTAGCAGAGTGTGTTGTTTGCTTTGGTTAACCGTATTATGACATTTTTCACGCTCACTCTTTATTAAAGAGCCAGAATGGAGTATACAGACAGGTAAGGACTGTAACTAAATCATTCTGTACTTCTTCTTTTAATTAATAAACTTAATAATAGATATAGGCAGCTATTTATATTTGACATATGTATGTGGATGTTTTTATTTTAATTCCATTTGCTTGTCATTTATTTATCCAAATAAGTCGTAAAGAATACGATACTTGATACAGGTGTAGTTTAGGAAGTAGAATTATTATGACGTCGTAACTGTGAGTGCTCTCTCTGCAACCTTTATGGCCTAAGATCCCAGTGCTTAAATCTGCAGGAATCTGTCTTTTTAATGAAACTTATTTTATGATAGTATAATAGATTACACTAGGATTGCCTAGAAGAATCGTGCCGTAACCACCTTTGATTACATTACGAAACGCATTACGAAAGTAATGCGTTTTTGGAGAAAATTGCACTCACGTTTTTTATGTCAATTTCACAGCATTGGAAAGAAAATTCCGTAAGGAATTGGAAAAATAATGGTTGCCAGCTCTCAGTCTTCCGCAAGCCCAGAGTTGCCTGGTTTAAACAGGTCACTTAATGTTAATAATTTGCACTTAGTGTTTTTTTTTGTGAATTATACAGGATAGAGGCGTCAGCGTTCCTTTTACGGGAACAGCATATAGGGTACAATATTTGCCTGTAGGTTTAAGCACTGGGATCTCTACCTATTGAGGTAATTAAAATTATTTTGAGGCCATCGTGGCGTAGGTAATTCAGTATATTGAATAAATAATTGGGTAGTTCAAGCGCGCGAAGCCGCTGGTTTGCTAGTATACATATATACATTAATTCAATAATTTTATCAAACTTGGGAGCGTGGCAAACGGCAATAGGATGTGAAGAGATAAACAACAGGGTTGCATGCCTCCAACCTTTTATGAGAATAATGCACCTGCACTTGATTAAGATAGAAGGTCATCACGCTAGCGCCTACTTACAATGCATCGATGGTTGATATCTCTATGGGAGGTAGAGGTATTCTTTTAAGAAAGAAATGAAGAGTTAGATATTGAAATACTGCAATGTTGCTGCTGCTGCTGCTGCTGCTGCTGCTGTGTTTTCATAAATATATACCTCTTCAGCATTTAATTCTTCATTACTTTGCGATCATTTAAGTATTTTTGATAAATATGTTATTGAAAAGATTGTAAATTAAAATAATAAACCTGATAAAAAAAGTTAAATTCGTTATAAATTGCCAAAGTTATAGGTGATTTAAATCAGCTTCACGCTGTATCCCGCACACAGCAGGGTAGGCAGAGGGAACCCAGTGTTAGATATTTCACTTCCTCGAGTGGGGATCGAACCCACAACCGTGGCGTCGCAGTTACACTCTTGTGCCGCCGCGCCACGGCATATAGGTGTTTTAATATTAATTATAATGCGATGAGAGTAACAAATTACGTCATAAGTTGTAGGTACGTTATAGTACTTTTTGATTTCTCTTATATCTTCTTACTAACAATTATAAATCCCTTATATTTTTATTATTAATAACAATTATTACAAAAATCTGCAAAATATGCACCTTTAATTGTAATATTTATAGGTGGGTGCACCAGTAACAAACCATTTAAGCAAGATTTTGAAACAAATTTTGATACTGTCACTCAATTATTGCAACAATCATTGTAAAAAAAAACATCGTATTCCTTATATACCGTATAATCATGTTGCCTAGTCGAATTTTGTTTAATATCTTTTAGAGTATTTTTTTTTAAATACTTGAAAGTGTCAAGACGCAATGTTCCTAAGGTCGACCAGGTTGTACCAGTAATATACCTGGCTTTGTGTCAGTAGTGAACCACTAAATAAAATACAATTTCAATAAAGAAAATGTACTTTTATTTACTATTAGTTAACATAAGTTTGTACTCAGTTTTAATCCCAACTTAAGATCAGTCTGTAAGTTTCATATTATCTCTCACCGCTACAAGTTACGTAATACTACCTGTATTTAATATAATACGTAACTTAGAATTATTAATTCTTTGAGAATAAGATCAAGGACACATCTGTAATTATTTGCAATAACGTAATCACCTTTTTTTGGTTTTTTTAGTAACTTCCACAGATATACATCGAATGTCCTATTTTGTCTATCGCCTTTATAACGACTTCTTTAATATATTTAAAAAAAGTACTTCTTAGTGCATTTTGATTGCAAAAGAAAAGTAAGCGGCATTGATAAAGTAATAAATAAATAATAAGTGTCCGTAATATTATAAAATAAAAGAAGAGATAAAAGAGGCGTCTTGAGAATATTAAAGAAGCATCTATCAAAAAACGGTCCTTTAATAGCACAAACTCATTATATAGATTTTACCTGTAATGGACCACTGGACATTTCGATTCCTTTCTTGTGTTTTTAGTAATAAAGATGGCGTATGTAACACATTTTGGCTATGATGACATGATTGGTAAAAGTACGGCAGAGCTACTAATCGTAAAAAAAAGTGGCGAGAAATTAAAAATATGCTTAATATTTAGGTTTGAAGTTTGAAATAGTCTATTACTGGTGCCTGTTGCGAGACTGGTGCGCCCACCCTAGTTAAAAAGATTTTCTCACCAAAACTGCCTTGTTGCCGATGGTAACTCCTGTAGGACTGACGCAACTAATATCTTGACTTAACTCGATTCAAAAGGGCCTGTAATGACCTAATTGAATATTATTATTTTGATTTCATAAACATTGAACAAATATTTACGTGTCGCCATTTTGTCCGACAAGGTTTGGCGTCGACGTTCTACATGCCGGAAACCATCAGGGAAGAAATTTACAACAAGAACGACGATATTTTTCTGAGGCCCGATATGAAATACTACCAGGGTGAGATAAAGACGCACGCACAGCCGTAACCGCTGTGCGTAGAAATGTCAAATTTGGCAGGTGTTTATTTTCGTAAACATCCACTAAGAAGGGATTTGGGAAAGGGATTGGGAAATTGTAACCCTAAAGGGATGAAATAAGGGTTGAAAGTTTGTATGGATTTATTTTAAATCGGCACCGATTTTGATAAAATTTGAAATTTAGAATCTTACAAATATTTTATTGAACACGTGTTTCATGGTTGATTAGAATTCACCCCTTATGGTCTTAATAAGCAAGCGAAGCTGCGCGCGTTCGCTAGTATTTAACATGTTGTTTATATCCCGGTCAGACCTCCCCTCGACCGTGGACATATATGGCGATCTAACGCCTTTGGAGCCGGGCGGGCCGCATCTCCTGGCGAGCTCGTACCGCGTCACGCACCGCACCACGGGCGAGTACTTCGCGATGCGGCGCCTGCACGGCGTCAGTGCGGCCGCCGGCAAGCGCATGGACGTATGGAAGAACCTCGACCATCCGAACATTGTGAGGCTCCACAGACTGTTCACGACCAAGGAGTTTGGGGATCATTGTAAGTTCTTTTTTTGGGTTCTTTTATCTATCTCCATGATTTTTTTTTTTAGGTTTGTTTATGTCTTGTATTAGGGTTTTAGGTCCATATTTTGTTAAATTCTTTTATTATGTTTTATTTAAGTTTTCATTGCTGAAAAGTATACTAAAAATCCCATTTTAACAATATTTTAATAGTTTAAAACTCCTTTTAAAATTTTATACACAGTTTTCTTGTAATTTTGCGGCATATCTTACATCCTGTTAATATAAATCATTCGCTAGACGTCTTTGACGCAAACGTTCATTCTAACGAAAATCGAAAACTTCACAACGATGAAAACGTTAAAGCAATTGAAACAATTTCTGAATAAGTAAAGAGCAGTGGCAGTTCAGCTTATTACTTACCGTTTTGATGGCATAATGATTCTTGCTAGCGTTTAATTTTTAAATATTTCAAAGTAAATAACTTTGATTGTGTCTCGCAGTAAGGATACTTTTTGTTCATTTTTACCATAATGTTTTCAAGGAAGCTACAATATTTTTAAAGAAATCATTAATCCAGTGTCATATTGGTAATATACGACTATCACCTGGCGTCTGTAATGCTAAAGGACCGATCTATCTAAAGTCTTGTAGTTACGTATTTCCTGACCCCAGTAAAACTGGCCACAACCGATTTAAGAGCGATTTCACGAAATTTCAATCAAAAACAGTCCTTTATTTAACAGTTTTGTTACTGCATTTACCAATTTTAGTTATGTATTCACCTTTTTGGTTCTGTATTTACCTGAACAGTCCAATATGTACCTGATTCAAAGAACAGTATAATCGTTGTATGTACTCTTAGCCCTGGTGCTGATATACGACTACCACCCTTCCTCCATTACGGTGATGAGCAAGTACCTATGCGGTGCGCCGCCCGGCAGCGGCCCGGAGGCGAACGGTGCGTTCCACGATCCCTTCTCCTCGGATCCAGACGCGCCGCGGCCCTATACACACACGGTGGGTTCACTGTCGATAAAAATTCGTGGCTGCACTGAAGTTAGGCGCAATGTTCGCTCAGGAAGACACAGCTAACTTCAGGGCGGTTACGACGGGTCGACCGTAATGTAAGTAAATGTAACATGTTTATGTAGAAATGTAGGAATAGTTACTTTCAACACAGTCATACACGTAGATCTTTACACGTAGATGTATTTGAACGATATATATTGAATATAATATAAATATATGTATAACAATGATGCATATATATGATAATAACAGAAGAACGCAATGCTACGAGCGGTGGCGTGCGGTGCACTGTTGCCGGAGGCGGTGCTGTGGTCGATGCTGGTACAGCTGACAGCGGCGCTACGGGCGGTGCACGCCAGCGGGGTGGCCTGTCGGTCAGTGCTAATACTAACATACATATTAACTATTACACCACTAAAGTTATATCATATTTAATTTGTTTGTGTGTTGTTAGAACCCTGGAGCCAACTAAAGTGATAATGAACGGCTGCCGCGTCCGCATAGCGTGGTGCGGCATCGGAGACGCCATGAACGGTCACGACGATGTAGCGCGGGTATGTACGAGTATTGCTATAAACATTGTGAGCTCATGTATGTTCATTTACTATTTACATATACAATGTTGACAATGTCGTTTCAAAAAGTAACGGAAGAACATTTTTATAATCTGACGCTGACATACGTATCCTATTCAGGCCCAACAAGATGACCTGGCTTCCCTCGGTCGTCTCGCTCTCGCACTCGCCTGCCGCAGCATCCACTGCGACAACCTACCAGCTTGTCTAGATCTCGTCACCAGGACTTATTCCACGGATTTCAAGAATCTTGTGTTGTAAGTATCTAAATAGTTTATTATTCAGCCTCAGGCTGTATCCTGCATTTAGCAGAGGAGGGAAATTAATACACTTCGTTCTCCACGTACTGCTGAAAACTTTGAGCAATTGTTGAGTTTCTTGCCGACTCATATTAGCAGAACTACCTTTCCGAATCGGTGGTAGCTTTTTGTTCATATGTTCATTCGACGATTCAAAAATGCTTATAATAATCTATTTAATTATACTTATTATAATTATAAGCTAACTAAGTCATAATCAACATTATAAATAACGTACGTCCGTATAAATAATTTTGATCGACAAGCAGGTATCTTATATCGACGACGAACACGCGTCGCTCCATCAGTGATCTCATGCCGATGATTGGTGCACGTTTCTATACGCAGGTATTTGTACACAAATGTATTTAGATGCTATTTCAAATATTAATTATTTGATAATTGGTCATATTTTGTATTTAATATGATATATGTAATTTTCATTTCTTTCGTAAATTACTATCCTACTTGGTAAATGGGTTTTAAGTAATTATGAATAATAAATTACACATGTAATTTTTATATAGTTAAAATACTTCATTTTATAGAGTCCAGAATTGTAAAGACCTTAAACTGTTGATTTATGTATTTAAAGCCAATCGCTTGATAAAAACTAATTTTAAGAAATTTATATTTAGTTCAGAAATATCGGTTAATATCGAATTACTAGCACACTTCTAGCAAAGCTCTATAATTAAAAATGTTAAACATTTAATTATAAATAAATATATTCATTTTCAGTACTATTTGCTTTCAGTAAACAAGTAATAATGTATTAACCATATTTAAAAGACTACACAAATATACGTCTTATACACTTTAAACGAGGACGGACTGTCTTAACATTTAGTTTTCTGCCCTTTGATGGTCATTGCCATTAGGTTGAAGCTCTTCAACGTCGTGCCGATGCATTTGAGGAACAGTTATCCAGGGAAGTAGATAACGGCCGTCTTCTCCGTATCCTGGTCAAGTTGGGAGTCGTCAATGAACGGCCAGAGTATGTATTATTTGTTCGGTAGCATAATAAAAATCGTTAGTTCATAATTTTATTCGTGAAATTATAAAGTAAAAAGAATTTTTTTACCCGAAAGTGTCAAACGCAACAATTCACAATAGAAAAGAGTAAAATTATAAACTAACGGTTTTTATAATCTTATGGTGACTAATATATTGGCCGACGTGTTGGCGGGATTTAAGAAGCGTGGGTTCGAATCTTGCTATCTATTAATTTATTATTTATTATTATTTTTATATTAGTAGTAGTATCTTTATCAGTATTTCACTATGGATTCGAATTCGGGAACGTCTGACTTCAACAATCTGAATATTATTTACACATAAAGACAGTATAACAACAACACTTTCAGGATGAACATGGACCCCACTTGGTCCGAGACCGGCGATCGCTATATGCTAAAGCTATTTAGAGATTATATATTCCACTCTGTGACGAGTGACGGCCGACCCTGGATAGACCAGGCGCACGTTACCAATGCACTCAATAACCTGGACGGAGGCTCTCAAACTAAGGTAGGTTGATTCATTTCCATACCCTTTATTAGATATTACTCAAAACTAGACTTATATAATCATATAGATTTCCTAACTATTCCTCTATATTTATATATCGTTTATTTGGTGCAATTGCAGGAGGCGCAACCAAAGTTTGCAAATAGTCTTTCCGCATATATTGACATACTAGCGACACGCTTGCGGCTCGGCCACTTGCGTTCTTGTTCTAATTTATGTTAGCAGCACCTTTATGATGATTTTTAATGTGAACATTTTGAATTTGTAGTGTTTTTTTGCTCGCAACTCAAATATTAAATTAAGATATATTATATTTGTGTGGGATATGACACACAAATATTCTATCTCCCTGACGGGACGGGAGACCCTGATGTCTGACGGTTACGAGCTTGCTTCTATAGTGGTGCATGCAGATATGCATATCTCGCTGTGTATATTCAATAGGCCTTGATGTGAGCAGGTAGAGCTAATGTCGCGCGACGAGCAGAGCGTCCTCGTGGTGTCATACGCTGAGCTCAAGCACTGCCTGGATGCAGCCTTCGAGGAGGTGATGACGGCGGCTGGATCCGACCGCGACGCCATGTCTTTCTCCCCTGCCTAATGGTGCCGGGGCCCATCTCCACTCCACTTCACCGTAGCACTCTGCATTGTAGTTCTTAAATATTTATGTGTATTCGTTTATTGATTAGAATTATTATTAGAAGAAGGTGTATGGATCAGATCTTTTCCATCCGCATGATCACGGAAATTTTTTGGCTGTGAACCAAAAAATGTTCGTAGATTTGGAAAAGGCTATTGACAGCGTTGTAAGAGCGAAATTATGGGAGATACTACCCTACAATGTGAACAGACCGGATAAAGCGTGAAGCTATGTATGTATGTAATTGACAGTAGATGTTGTAAGGCGGCGGGTGGAGCGAGTCACAGGTGTTGCAATAAGAATGTGCAGACAGAAAGGGACTGCTTCATTGTTATGTAGACAGTTTTCTCATCAATTATATTTACAATTATCACAAATATTACATACATTATGTACTAGTTATATAAGCAGACGAAGAGTCGTGAAGAGATCTCATTTTGACGCGAGCTCCTTTTTAAAGCCTCTTCTAGGGTTCGGGAGTTACATTCCAAACTAATGCAGACGTGCACGCCCGAGACATTGTGGCGGATTATATCGAATTGTGCAATAGTTCCACAGTAGTCACATGTTCACTTTTAATAGATGTCTTGGTAATTTGAGTACATATACACATATGTACATATATGCCACTACTAATTTTCGAGCTATGCGGAAGGAACAATGGTACTGGAAAATCCAATAATTAGCGTTTACTTTATTAATTTTATTGCAAATATATATTTTTTAATAAATCTAATATAAAAGTAAATGTCGCTTATTTTATTTGGGTGTATTCCATATAACTTGTTGTGTCTAATTAATTTGTAACTTCGAGGTTGATAAGTGCCCGAGTGACGGAATATTGTTTTTAAGTGTTAGCCAGCATGGGTCACTCCGGCACTGAAGTTTACAGTAAGTGAGGCAGAAGTTTTAGAGAATTCTGCTACCTTTGATCAGCCACACTTATAATATCAGATTTTACATTATTTACTCTCTTCCTCCTCAGTCTATTCATTCGGCAGACACAGACACTAAGTCTGGTGAAACGAAATGCTTTTGTCTACTGACTACTGAACCAAGGACCAACAGACAAGTCTTGAAAAATATTATATTTTACTCAATATAATTATAGAAAATAAAACCGGTTAAAAAAACAAAATGTTATCTTAATGTATAAGTATTTTTGTTATACAATTTTTTTTACACTAAACATTATTTTAAAGTGACAAGTGCAATGTCTGTCTGTTCAGTAATTTCATTATTAATTTATTATATTGTGATTGCAATTTGAAAAACAAATATTTTTTTGCTATTGTATTATAATATCATATTACTTTAATTGATATACTAATTTTATAGATTTTGTAGAACTTTTTGTCTGTCGTTATTCCCTGGAAGTAAAATTAAGAAATACCTACTATTCTTAGTCGACATCTTGTTAACCCATGATTCTATTTTTTTTAATCTGCATTTATTATGTATAAATTTTCGATTTCGGCGTTGAGTTCTGCCACTTAACACGCAATGCCTCCAGAATTCGGCAGAAAGTGGGGAACGAAGTGTCTTAACCACTAGATTCCCTCAGCCTACCCTGCTGTGTGCGGGATACAGCGTGAAGCTGATTTTATTTTTATTATTATTGTCGATTAATATTACAATTACACGAAATTAATGTTATTAGCGATATAAGAAATAAGTAGGTTGCAAAAACTACTGAAAAAGTCTAATTTTCATAATTTTTTATTATGATGTAGTACAACACTAGTAGCTTAAAAAAATGAAGTATTGCAATAATATTTTTTTTGCTTTGATGTTATTATTATGTTATAGAATAATTAAAATGTCAAAGCAGTATTACTCTAAAATTTATGTATTTACTTATATCTTCGTGCATCTATGTGGAAATCATTCTCCATGACTATATTTATACGATAATTTAGAATTTACAATTTTAATGGATATGTTTTATGTAATTCACAAATTTTCTTCATTCTACCTTTTAAATCAATTCTGATAACATTACTTATCTGTACTATTCTCTAAGGGACATAGATACTGTTAGGAAAATTAAATCACAGAATTTTGCTTAGATGTTAGATGTCACACACTAGTTTCGATCTGGTATTTGTTAGAAGTACATTTCAATTTAAAAAAAAATTCTAAATAAATTATAAATTTTAAAAGAAGTATTAGTATTGTTATAGTAGCTCAAAAATAGTGTAGTATTAATAAGTATATTTCAATAATATATATATATATATTATTGAAATTGAATATATATAAAGATTTATTGTATAAAATCTATGTAAATATGGAGCACAAAGAAACAATTTGAACAATAATTTATCTATTTAAACCAAGTGTTATCTTTGTTTTGAAAATATTTTAATCTCTTATTGCTGTGGTAAAAGTAGCACAGACTTTTTGACTTACTTAGTACCAAATAAATAACTATGTATAAATATGTTTGCATTTTATTTACCACTACACTCAAGTGGAGTGAGAGAGACTTGACTAACTAAATTAATAAAATAAAAGAAAGTTTATTGATCAATAAAATAAATTGTTGTATATATAGAAATATAAAAGTATGAAAAGAAAAAAAGTATATAAGTATGAAGTCAGTAGTAATAAACTCGTATCCAGTATCTTTATACTGGATACTTAATAATTATTTAAAAGAAGAATTGTATTCTTTATAGTTGTACTCAACAAAGCAATTTAAATCGTAATATAATCGTGTAGCATTTTGTCCCATAAAGATTAAATCACAATGTTTGTCATTTACACAGTAGCAGGCATTAATATTTAATTGATTACGATGTAAATAAATTGCTTTGAAAATTTGATATGTAAACATTTCATCAATTAAATTTTAAAATTTTCAATATACATAAATATATTCAGTAACTTTATTTGATATTGCTGAATCAAAGGAAGCCCGTACAAGTATGACTACAAAACATTTAAAATTATTTTGCTTAACTTAGGCACTTAAATATATTATGTAATTGTAGAACTAGTAATTTCTGCTTGACTATCAATTAGTCAAGCAGAAATTACTTTATATATTACTTTTACAGGAAAATAAATTGAAAATAATGCTGTGAAAATATTTATAGTTAAATTCCTGGAAGCTTTCTCCCACGTAAGTCCGCTGATAACGCGGTTATATAGAGCACAGGTGCAAATATTCTATTTTTACATGCTACCAATAATTGGTGCATCCAGATTGGCTGTTTACTTCTTGTGATAAAATCAATAATGCGAATCGAGTTCATATTGAACTTTAACTTTGTGCTGGCAATATTTTATTATTCAAAAGTATAAAGTATTACGAAATCACGAAATTCCAAATTTACTTAACACTTTTAACACAAATTATATTTTAGCGTCCCCCAAGCCATCAAGCCTCCAAGCAGTAAGTGGCTAATGTTTTAACTTATAACATAAATATATTAAGCAAGTTTTTAAAATGGACCTACACTATGCAGTTGCACTTAACTATTGTGAATTTAGCCTGCATATTGCAAAACACTTTAAGTATTTCAAGTTAAAGAAAATAATAACAATAACTGACTAATATTTTTTTATTAGTTAATTAAAGTATTTTTTTCCATTTTAGATTGTTTTAATAGATAATACAAAAAAGCATATCGTTTACGCGACGAGAGTGTGTAGCTTATCAGTAATGTATTATTGTAATGAGATCTGACATAATTGACAATTGACATGAGTCAAATTAACTGGCAATACTGAAGTTTAAAGAAAATGTCTATATCGCGTCCACACATAATGATTTATTAGATATGTTCCTTGGCTATAACTAATGTAAACCAACATGATATATACGTTTGAATTACAAGTTGCATCATGTAAATTATTCATGAATACGTTCAAGTTTTATTTCGACAATGTGTGATCGGGGTGTTACTAAAGGCGGATATAGGTGAGCGCGCGATCAATAATCCAATTTGCCTTGTAAATGTCAAAGGAGCGAGGTTTCGGTCGGAGAGGCGGCGCGGCAGTAGCAGGCGGCTAGCGGCGGCGGCCCCACCGATCTGCCAGCCTCGAGCCGGCGTTTAGTTGTCGACTGATAACCATCATGAATACAGTGTGCTATAACGGCGGCAACGACCGCCTCATACATGAAGCTGATCAGCTAATCTCCTACATAGAGCGTGGATCCACTGTTTTAAAATTCTATCCTCGCAAGCGTCCGGAACGCCGAACTCTGTCGGTGCGACGGGAAACTCACCAGGTCATTTGGTTTAGAAGCGGTTCCCCGCAGCGACAGGCTTTCGAGGGAGCTCTTGACATAAGAGATATCAAGGAAGTACGAGTTGGCAAATCGTCAAAGGACTTTGAGAGATGGCCAGACGAGATCAAGAGGCTGGAGAATTCTAAATGCTTTACAATATATTATGGAGGAGAGTTCAAGCTTCGTTCCGCATCGTTTGCAGGTAAACAATAAAAGTCATGGCCGCATGTTAATAATAGAGTTGTTTGAGCAGTCATATATTCAGCTTGGCATATATACTGTAGTAGCTATACATGAGATTAGTTTAAGGTTTATAGAAGTTTAAGTAAAGTTCGTTTAAGTTTGATATAATAAATTGGATTTGGCACAGTTTTCAAGGGTGTCGGTTTGTATTCCTAAAATTTTTTCTATTCTTAATGTGGACACTTCTACAATTTAAAAACACAAATAATTAGGATACTCTGTTGCCAAATCAATGATAACCAAGAGGCGTGGGCTTGAATCCTGCTATGTTCAAATTTTTTAATGTTTTCTAAGATATTACAAGTTTAAGAAATATCTACAGCTCCCACAGACAAGGAATGTGATGCATGGAAACAGGGGCTTTGGTTCTTGATTGAAGAAGCAGTCAATGCATCATATCCTCTGCAGATAGAGAGATGGCTGAGAAAAGAGTTTTATTCTATTGAAAATGCTAATGAAAAGTAAGTCTATATATATATATATTAATTTCTGTATATTTAATAAAAAATATCTTGCATCCTTTTTTAGCTATCCTGTTAGATATTTTTTTTTAAATGTTCTCTAGGCTACTTAAAAGTGAGGTGATAAAAGTTAGGTGAAACTTAAGTTAAAAGTTGACAGCCATACAACAAAGTGCTTATAGGATATGAAAGTTAAAATTTTACCTTTTGAGATAAGGAACCCTAAAAAGCTACAAAATAAAAATATTAAAAAATATTACTTAACATTCCGTGGATTCAAGGTGTGGGTGTGTGTGTGGATGTGGTTGCAGGGTGAGGATGTGGTTTCAAGGTGAGGAGGTTGAAGCAGTGTGTGGGACTTGCAACCCATGTGTGGTTTTAAACAAGCATTAATGATCACCTTTACTGTCTTAGTTCTTGCTATCCTTTATAGTACTATCGAGAAATTAATTGATGATAGTTGAAGCCTGTCTTCAAACTGTCTTTTAACAGTTTTCATTGTAAATTATACATTCTTAATTTAATTTACTATTGTAGAATAACCATGAAAGAAGTAAAAGGATTTTTACCCAAAATAAACTGCAAAATATCAACAAGCAAACTGAGAGACATATTTCAAGAAGTGGATACTAATAAGAGAGGAGAAATTGGTTTCGATGACTTTTCCATAATCTACCACAAGCTTATATTTGATGAAAATGTAAGTAATTTTTTTTATAACTGAAATATTTACAGCATTTGACATTAAACAATAAAAAGTAAATACTTTTTGTGGCTAATCTCAAATGCACCATCGATTATAGTCAGAGTAGTAGACTATAGTCAATTCATTTAGGCTTGACACAAAATGTAAACAAAGAAAACCAACTTTAAACTCAATCTTCTATTTAGTCTCTTTTATTTCTATATAATTTTTATGGTGAAAGATTTCCTGAAGGGTTATATAAGTTCTACAGACTTTGTCATTTAGTATTATTTTCAATGCTATCAGTGTATTACTTCCATAGTCAGTTTTATAAAATATAATAACTCCATTAATCAAGACCTGTAAAGGAACCTTTTGTTCTATTATATCTCACAGCTACCCAGGATAGAATAATCCGGTCCAGTCAACACAATGTCTTTCATATATATGTATATATATATATATCTTGTCACTATGAGTAGATTTGATGTGCGTAAAATGTTTAACCATGCAGCTAAACGTAAAATAATTCTAAAATAAACACTTCATAGTTTTATTGGAGCCAGGCACACGCACAGGCGTGTCACTGTAACTGCGATATGTTGTGGGTTTGTTTCCCATTCGACGGTCTCCCCTCTTATTTTTATTAAGATGAAGCATATTTTTCTTATTTGTTAATAAATTTATTTTTAAAATAGTTCTGATTCTATAGAAAAATAATATGAAAATATTTTTTCCATCATCAATACCTAGAATGTGGATATTATTTGCTAGCACTTCAACCACCCACTCCCATTGATAGGTCATCGTCAAATATTATATTCTATAAATAAGTAAATCAATGATAAATTTAATGAAATTTAACATTGATTTACTTGATGACCCAGTAAGTAATGAGTGAGTTTTAATATATTTAAATGAATGTGTTTAGTAAACATGGGAGCTAATGAGATTTTTTTGGTAGTAGCTCTAAAGAATGGTAGCGGTATTTCAATGTTGTTCAAACATCCGCGCTTACAAGGGTATCCCATTACGAGACGTAAATACAACCTTTTGAATGAATACACTAAAATCTAATAGACTAACTTATTTATGTTCAATACCACAGAAATCAGCTTCACGCTTTTTCCCCCATAGACAGAAAGCTTGTTGAGAAGTGTCTCAACGGAGAGCCGTTCTTCACTTTCAGTCGATATTTCAAAACATTGTGTGTGTTTAGTAGCGGAACTCAACGCCGCGGTATGCCTCATTACCAGAGCGATGAAATGAAAATATTAAATATTTCCTCGAGTGGGAATCGACCTCACAACCTGTCGCTTATACAGTGTTTTTTACCCATGACTGACCTCAGTTACTTTTAATTAAAAATGAAACGAAAGGTATAATATTTCGTATTTTCCTTTGAGTTTTACTTTTAATTAAATTTTATACGGAATCCACCCACGTCCGGGCTGTTTCGTTGAAACCAATATTAATATTCGTCGATTTATAATGTAATCGAATTAATTATTTAAAAAAAAAACAATTTCACGCTTTATCCCGCACACAGCAGGGTAGGCAGAGGGAACCTTGTGTTAAGATACCCCGTTCCCCACTTTCTGCCGAATTCTGGAGGCATTGCGTGTTGAGTGGCAGAACTCAACGCCGCACTTTGCCTCGACACCAGAGCGAAGGAATAGAAATATAAACGTAAATAAATATTTCACTCTACTGGAATCGAACCCACAACCGTCGCGTTACAGTTACACCCTTGTGCTGCTGCGCCACTACGTCCTCAAATTATTTTAGAAAGGAGAATTTGTGCGTTGGTTTCTCTAAGACTTATATTTTGTAGGCTTAGTAACATGGTATCGGTTTCAATTCTTAATTAAATAATGATAAGTAATTTCATACAGATATTAAGTTTATTTAAATAAAATAGTGGAGATGATTATTGATGCTTATTTTGTGTGGCTTATTGTCAAGAATACTAAACATATTTAGACAATACCTGAACCTCGTCGTAGTGAAATCACAGCATTGAGAAGTACATAACATGTAACATCTCTAAATAAAAGGTAATAAGGGCAAATATGGACTTCCCTCTAAAGTAAAAACTGAAGATGCATAGAAAAATTATAATAATTAGGTGTTTTAATCATAACTTATAGATATATATTAGTTGAAACCTCTCGCAACACCAGTTTCCAGAGACAACCAACAAATATCAGCTTTCTTAATGAAGTCCATCATTCACAGAATGTCCATGACATATTTGACAAGCATTCCCAATATTGTTCAAACGGTACCACCATCACGCTGGGAGAATTCAAAAGGTTTCTACTAGTCGAGCAACACGACATACTTGGGGAGGACGAAGTGCTGGTGTCTCAATTCATTCGGGACTATCTGAAGGACCCCCAAAGAGATATCGCCGAGCCCTACTTCACGTTGAACGAGGTAAGTACTGAGCAATGAATGACTGAACGACATGAGAACGACAGGTGAACGTAGTGAGATTTGTACCCATGCCTCTTTGAAACCGTCCAAGTGAGCTTTAAAAATATTAAAGCTTCTAGCCTTTGTAAAGTGAAATTTTTGATATATGATAGGTGAACATTTTCATGCGCGTATGACGTGTTCCGAATACATTAAAATCTATTTTAGGGGTTGAATGAATATTTGCTGATTAATTGCCTTTGACATTTACTTTATAGTCCACCAACATGTATTACTACTTTTTTAGTGTGAAAGAATACGTAAAAAATATAAACTAGCACTTTATTATTGTGAAATATAGTCTTATATAGTATTTTACAACTTATACAAGCAAAACTAAAAGTTAAATTCAATTTCAGTTCATCGAAATGTTATTCTCAAAGCAAAATTCAATCTGGAACTCGAAACATGATAACGTGACCCAGGACATGACGAGACCACTCTCACACTACTGGATTGCGTCCTCTCACAACACGTAAATATCTTAAAGAAATACATTTGTTTTTTCAGTGGTAAGGAACCTAGTGCTAAGTCAGTCCAATCCCCCATTTTTGTTCAATTTTTAAGACATTTTATGTTGAGTGTAGAATTCAACACTGGATTTTTTTCTTACCAGAGCAAGGAAATGAACATAATAAAGATTACAGTCAGAACCAGTGCCATGATGATCCATACAAATATTAATCCATATAAATTATATCATACAGAGTGGAACTGTCAGCACCACATTAAATGAAACCACAGTTCTAAAAGGCTAATAAAGGCTAAAAGGCTAATACAATTTTAAAAAATTTTTTGTGTCCCAAAAATGAAAAAGTTTTTTTTGAAACAAAAAAATAATAAAATTATCGTTGTATAATAAAACGTTATTTGTAAGGACGACGCACGCTCACATAAACCTATCAAAGGGACACCGCCGTACACGTCCATTCCGAAATCGAGTCGTAGGTATTGTCGAGAAAGTTCAAAGTTTAAACAACTTATAGTAGTATTTTTGTAGTAGTAAAAATTTACGTTATTGGTATCTATACGTAATTGCGTCACACGATATACAGGTATGGATAAAATCGTAAATTAGTTTATTAATTTCTTTAGGTATGGATTTAAAATATTTTACCCTATATGCTGTTTCCGTAAATGGTTCGCTGACACTTCCAACCTGTATATCTAATATTTTTCTAATATTTTTGTTGAAGATATTTGACAGGAGATCAGTTTTCAAGTGAATCTTCATTGGAAGCCTACGTGCGATGCTTGCGGGCGGGATGCCGTTGTATCGAGCTGGACTGCTGGGACGGACCAGACGGTACACCGTTTATTTATCACGGTCATACGTTGACCACCAAAGTGAAGCTCATGGATGTATTGAGAACCATCAAGGAACATGCTTTCGTGATCTCCGATTACCCTCTCATCCTGTCTATCGAGGATAACTGTTCCCTGCCCCAACAGAGGAGGATGGCCAGTGCCTTCCAAGATGTCTTCGGTGATCTCCTTCTTGTGCAACCTTACGAGAAAAATGAGGCCTCCCTCCCCTCGCCTCATGACTTAAGACGAAAGATCATACTGAAACATAAGAAGCTACCGGAGGGGGCTGAAGAGAATTCCTTCTCCATCCGCCAAGAGGAAGTCAAGGATCTCGATCTCAGGAATACTATCAAAAATGGTATTCTCTTGTTAGAAGATCCGGTGGATAAGGATTGGAATCCGCATGCGTTTGTACTAACTGAGAACAAGTTGTACTACACGGAGCATTATAGTAACCAAGTGGAGACGGATGGTGATAGTGAAGGGGAGGGGGATGTGAGCTCGACAACTGGAAGTACAAGCAGTGGGGGTGTACCTCATGATGAGCTCCACTTTTCTGAGTGTTGGTTCCATGGACGGTTGGCAGGGAACCGACAAGAAGCTGAAGATCTACTAAGATCCCATGCCCATCTTGGTGACGGAACTTTCTTAGTAAGAGAAAGTGTCACTTTCGTAGGTGACTATTGCTTGTCCTTCTGGAGACAGGGTAAAGTGAACCATTGCAGGATAAAACTAAAGCAGGATAGGGGGGTCACTAAATATTATTTGATTGAGAGCATGTGCTTCGACAGCCTGTATAGCTTGATAACACATTACAGGACTCATCCACTGCGGAGTCAGGTTGGTTGGTTTTTATTTGTCCTACCAAGTATGAAATACTTGAAAAATTACATGCATATGGCATAATTCAACGCCGCTTCTGGTTTATTCTCAGAACTTCAAAAAGAATATAATTCATTCCTTTAGATGAAATTTGAACTCGCAAACACGCATTTACGGTCACCCATACGTACCACTACGCTTCAATGGAAGTGATGGTACATTCGATATTTTTATTTTCAGGAGCAAGAAGAAGTAAAATATTGAAAAACAAGAAACATACTGGGGATATCCTTAACAAAATTACAATTTGCTTACTTCTTTACAAAATGATATAATGTAATAGATGAATCAATAGCAAAGGATAAAATTAACTTCTCATCAAACAATCCTTTTACATAGTTCAAATTTAATTTAATTTCCTTTTTTTTGACAAACACTGACACCTTATTTTTTTAAGTGTGGGCCGACTGAAAATGTATTATATTCTGAAGGCTGTGTTTGATTACACGTGCTAATTAATAAATACTGATTAGAATTGAAAAAATATTTTCACGCTATAGGTTATTTTGCATCACGTTAGTTGTTTCGATGTAACCCACTGTGTCATGTGACATATACAACTCTTAGCTATTTCCAATTTTATAAATAAAAGCTAGTTTATTAACTTGGTAATATTTCGCAGGAATTCCTAATAACCCTAAAGGAGCCGGTGCCCCAGCCAAATAAACACGAGGGTAAGGAGTGGTGGCAGCCGCACTGCTCGCGTGTGCAGGCCGAGGAGTTACTGAGGAAGGTGAACACGGACGGCGCGTTCTTGTTGCGACCCAGCGAGAAGGAGCACGGATCATATGCTGTTAGTTTCAGGTAATATAAAAATAAATAAATAAAAAACTACCATTTTTCACTTTTTGTGATGAAAATTTTGATTTTTAATTCAAGTTGATTCTATAAGAAATGAAATATCGCTTACCGTGAGCTTATTCGAATTGGGGATACATAGATGTTCAAAAAATGTTTTTTTTTCGGATAATGGAACTGTATTGATTTAGCCATATATATTTACTTATACAGAAACGAAAATCATAGTTATGTAATAATCTTATAATTTAAAACATACAAAATTCAATTATAAATTCTTAAATGTTAGTCATCTCATTTTTATAGAAATAAAAATGAGCGAGTTTGAGGGGCGCAGTAATCCACATAAGTCGTCCAGTTGATCGACGTTCGTAAAATCGAAACGTAGCTTTACTGTTATATTAATAATATTATAACCTTTTAATATATTGTCCATACCTGTGTACTTATTTATTTGTCAGAAGCGAAAGAGAAATAAAACACTGTCGCATAAAACAAGAGGGTCGTCTCTACACAATCGGCACGGTGAAGTTTGAGAGTCTCGTGGAACTAGTGGCATATTACGAGAAACATCCATTGTACAAGAAAGTAACGTTGTGGTATCCAATCAGTGAAGATGTTGTCAGGGCACTTATGACGGTAAGTTAATTATAACTTATTTATTATTCGTCAAATGCTCGACTTGTAGAGAGAAGAGTGTTAAGGCAATTTGTTTTCTAATAATATACTGACCTCTTCTTATATTATATGAACTTCTTTATTAGCATTGTTGTAATGGTACTGTCGGATGTTGTTATTAGTCTACAATTAAAAACACTATTTAAAATTATAGTCAAATAATAATAATACATGTGGAAGTGTCAGCGAACCATTTACGGGAACAGCATTAGGCATTAGGGATAGATAAAAATAACGTATAGAGCAGTTAAAACTGTGCTTTCATTTAATGTTGTGCTGACACTTCCACTCTATATATATATAATAATAAGTTTCTCCGTTATCTCCGTTCTCTAAATTCAGTCAATATTTGGGATGTTATGTGATAGACAGAAACAAGTATAATTATTATAATAACTGGAATTTGAACCAACAATCATTTCGTCCATCCGAAAGCGACAACAATTATATAAGAATATCGTCACAAGTAAGTGAAATCGGTACTTCTGTTTAATATTTAAACATACTACTACTAACTGGGAATAAATACTGATGTATTAAGTAATATTGAATCTTTTAAATGTTAGTGTAGAAATAATTATAGTATAGTAGAAATAGCATGTTTGCTGTCATTACTATTTGCTTAGTTATCTAGTTAATAAAGCTTTGTCAGTCATGTAAGTTGTTGTTTCTGTATGTTGTTCTGTAGGAGCCAGACGACAGCTCTGTATATGGAACACCGGGTTACATGGACCCATCTTCGTTTACTTCAAAGGTAGGTGGAGAATTGAAAACAAGAGCTACAGCATTTACAAGGGAAGTGTTTTGGGAAAATGTTTGAGCAGCATTTTTCTTGTAATTCAAACTTACATAATTTTAAAATTATTATTTGCAATATCCACCTATAAAATATCTTATATCACTTACCATTCTTGTTCCACGTTTTTTTGTCTTGTATTTTTTGCCTCAATTAGCTATTAACTGGATCGTGTGCCTTTGTTTTTCACTTTACTATCTTTTACAATTTCTTTCTTTCTTTCTATATTATTTCCTCACTTACTTTTTTGATATTTATATTCTTTATTTAACTATAATTTTATCTGATTCTAATAATAATTATGGTTTATTTTTTTTGGCCATTAGTCTTTTTTGCTCAATAAATATCATGACCTTCTACATCTTTGAATATCTTCATAATTTTGAACTTACATCACAAAGATATTTCAAATATTTGTTTAATAACAAACCTACGTACAAAAAAAACTATCGGCCTAGATAAAATAATTCCATTGTAACCAAAAAAATCATCCCAAAAAACGAAAATCCCCAACCAGATAACAGTAAAAGCGTTATACGATTACCGAGCGACCCAAGACGACGAGCTCTCGTTCTGCAAACACGCAATAATAACTAATGTAGACAAACCCGACGAGGGCTGGTGGAGGGGTGACTACGGGGGGAAGAGACACCACTGGTTCCCCGCTAATTATGTACAAGAGATTGAGACACCACATGTGCCGGATATTGTGAGTATACTGCATACACTGTATGTGTACACAATGTTCACATACATATATATAAAGAATGTTTGTATTTGTCAGCGTTTTATATGATTAAAGATTCCCACACTACTGCTGCAGATGTCCATGAATCCTATTGTCTGCTCCATGGATATTTTTTTTGTAATTAATTTCCAATAAATTACGTTATAATTTAAAAAGTATTGGTCAGATTAACATTTATTTAGTATTAGTGGTAAGATGACAAAGTGATGATGATTTAAAATTGTGATTTCTTTTTATCGAATTTGTCACCCAATTTCAAACATTTAGGCGCATGTATCCGCATAAATCCGCTTAAACATAATCAAATGAGGCATGCATCAGAGAATACTAATACTCGAAGGAAAATTACACATTAAAATGTCAGTATATACTATATACGGTTAAATAAGTCAATAACTCAACGTCAATAACTTGCAGTAAATCTTATAAAGCGTAGTGAAATATGTACTTTGTATAATATTTTGCGAATAAATTATTACTTAATAATATTATTTGGTTTTCTGATTTATTTATTGTAGTAAAAGTGAAGTTAGTAACAACGAATTATCTAAAAGTTATTTATAATGGTTAAATATAGATGGATGGATATATTATTTTAATTAACATGTATTTTTTATACAGGTCTGCTTAGAAAGCGATTCGGCGCTGGGTTCCCTCCAAAAAGGCGTAGTAGACGTTCTCGGGGCGGTTGTGGAACTAGTAGTAGGAGAAGAAAGTGGTTCAGCACGTTGGATCGTCCGCATACAGAGCCCTACAATGTGTGCTCCTTTCGAAATGGCGGCCCCGACCAGGGAAAATGCCTTAGAATGGTTGATGGCCATCAAGGAAGCGGCCCATAGTGCCAGCGCGAGGTCCCTTATGCATCGCAAGATGGAGCGGACATGGCGTATCGCCAAGGAAATGTCTGACCTCATAGTGTACTGCCGCTCCGTTACCTTCAACCAGGATAGATTAAAGAATTTCGGTTTCATCTACAACGAAATGTCCTCTTTCCCTGAAACAAAAGCTGAACGTCTCATGTGTCATCCTGAAGCATCCTTCTTCATAACATACCACACAGTTCAACTTAGTCGCATTTATCCCAAAGGACAGAGGATTGATTCTTCAAATTATAATCCCACGACGTTCTGGAACGCCGGCTCGCAGATGGTGGCGCTCAACTATCAAACACCCGACAAACCGATGCAAATAAATATGGGCAAGTTCAAAGAGAATGGCGGCTGTGGATACGTTCTAAAACCTAACTTTATGTTCGAAGATGGGTATTCCCCTTACGACAAAAGGAGCTTGACGGGTAAAGTTACGTCGGTGATAGTCATGTTGAGAGTGGTGGGTGCGCGACATCTTAGCAAGTCTGGGCGTGGGACCGCCAGCCCCTTTGTGGAAGTGGAAATTATTGGGGCCGACTATGACAACTGCGTCCGATTGTGCACTAAGACTATCAGTGAGTATAGTTGGTTATTAGAAAATAAATCATTTGAAATTAGAAAAATTACATTACACTAAGACAAAATAATTATAAACTTTAAGTAATATCCAATCATCATTAAAACCTAAAATCAAGTTTCATTTTCAGCGGACAACGGTATAAACCCTATATGGAACGACATTTGCGAGTTCGAAGTGTTCAACCCCGACATGGCGCTCATTCGTTTCCTGGTGCAGGATGAGGATATGTTCGGAGATCCCAATTTCATAGGCCAGGCCACCTTCCCATTAAGATGTGTTCGCACTGGATACCGTAGTGTGATCCTAACTAATGGGTACTCTGAGGAGCTGGAGCTCTCCTCCCTGCTGGTTCATATATCCATTGTTCCGAACCACTAGGGTTTGCTTTTCGCTAGCTACCCAGCTAGCGTGCGCCGCAAGTCCAGCTGCATTAGCTGCCATATCAATTAAATGTTTGTGCATATCAGTTGGGCAATTTTTTTAATTTTTCGGAAAACACAATTAATATTCAATGAATAATAAAGTAACTAATTGATAATTGTTACACTGCAATCAACAATTAAATATTATTGTTGTCAAATTGTAACAATATTTTCAACAAGTAATAAATTGTGAATTGTGATTTCCATACAAAGTAGGAACGGCTTATTGGTGTTAATAACAAACAATTTCGAAATCAAACGTTGTGTCTTCAAGAAGCAAAGACTTGTCAACAAGTGATTGATTAGTGAGATCGGTCCTAGCGTAGGTATTATTAGAGTCTACTATTTACAAAGACCTGTCGTTTGAAAGGTACAGGTCGATAGTTTTTGAAAGTTTTAACCGTGGTTTAACTTGACATTAAATCACTGGTATATTCTATGCGTTATCACGCATATACGACTGATGCGTCTTTGTGATATTCATACGATCCTTGTACTTCATTCGTTTACCCAAAAAAACTATTTACATTATTAATATTAGCATAATATACTTTCCTATAGCCCATGTCAAATTAACGTTGGATATTACCTTGGCAAATGGCACATCACATATCTATAAGATATCTGATATTTATTAAGAGATGTTAACAACCAGCAAATTATCGTTAATCTACTTGTGTGCTAGCCACAGGTGGGGTCTAGACTGGGGTCTAGAAATAAATGATACAAACTATAGTATAACACATTGACATATAGAATCTCAATACGTTCGGTTTCATATGTATGTCTTTTAAAAGTAATATTTAAGTAGCTTCAAGTGACAATAAGTCTTACAGGCTCAGTCCTTTCGGGTACGTAGATGCAATTCAAACTTATAATAATCGATGTTTTTTGTTACTATACGTAAATCGAAGTTTGTTAGAGATAATACTTTAATTATTCTATATTTATTATTATACTATATACTTTATTAGGGGTAAGTGTCTTTAAACCACTTTTGTAGGAATTTTAGTCACTTGAGTCGCTAGTGTCATAAGAATCACTAGTTTTCTCCAAAGCTACTAAAATAAATTTCAAACTATAATTAATAATAATATTGTAGTTGTATTTTGGTGCACTTCGTTAAATGTATGACATTTTGGACGTTACCTTAACTCTAATTTTATAGCGCCTTAAAGGAGGTACTCTATTATATAATTTATATACAAATAAATATTGGATAAATAATATTCACCTATATACAGACATAATAAACCTATTTATTTAGTATAAAGCATAATATAACTATTTACTTTTACGATATATTTATTATTAATGTTTATTATATGTTTACTTTGCTTAGACGCTGTAGATAGTTACAAACTAAGGTGCAAAAGTTGATATATTATGTCTAATTAACTTAGAGTAAGAATTAATTAAATGTATCTTGAGTGTGTAACTGTAAACGCGGTCGTGGGTGCGAACTTTCAGCCTTGAATCTCTACTTATTGGTATCTAGACAACTTTTGGTCTAGATTGGTCCAGTTTCAGCATAATAATAGTATAAATTCTCGAAAACTAGAAAGTTTCTTTTTTAACAGACTTTAATGCATTTAGTATTTTTGTTTTCTTTTTTTTATATGCTTTTATTTTGTAAGAATATAAATAGCTACATACTACTTTTTGTATACACTTTTTACTTTACTTAAAAAAGTTCAGATCTATCAATTGTAGAGTTTTTCTACCGTTTGTTTTTACCAAATATATTTTCAATAATATAATAAAGTGTACTTTCTGTATAAATATATTAAATAGTAAATTAGTCGATAAATTCTGTTAGAACTACAGTGCTGTTGTTGTCAATGTCCTCTAGAATAATAAATACGGTTTAAAATTAAATATTTAAAGTTTTAAATGTTAATGTCTATAAACTATTTTGTGACGATATTCTTACAGTGTCCTTCTAGTCTGGATGTAATAAGTAGCTATTTTTATCAAATCTATTCTAGATATTATATTTATAGGGTTCCGTACCTCAAAATAAAAAACAGAACTTAGAATTACAGTACAAGAAAACCACAAAATGTATGTGTACGTAAGCAGTACTGTAGTAGTAAAGTCTTTATTGTATTTACTTTTGTAATAATCGATGGTACATTTGAATATAAATATATTTGTTGTGTCTATATTGCCCTTTTTATTTTAGTATTATTTAGCTATAGTAATAGTTCTTTTATAGAAATATACGCCTTGTAAGTATCGTGGTCTATAAAACTTACAAAACAACCCACGACCATCGCAGACAATGAGTAAACTTCCCTACTGCGCTACAATGGTGTCATGACGTACTTGCCTACTGTAAATAATGCATCTTACTATGTGAATATTCAAAATATAATTACTCTCGTTTCTATATATTTATTACTAGTGGGCGTGCGCAGTTTCGCCTGCTTATTTGCGCCCTTAGGGGCTTATTCTAATAAACCTTGAAATACATGTTCAATAAAATATTTTTAAGAGTATAATTTTCAAATATTATAAAAATCGGCGGCGATTTAAAAACAATTAGTGGATGTCCAGATTACAAAAGTAAACATCTGTCCAAAATTCATGTCTATCATTAGCGGTTACGGCTGTGCGTGCGTCTTACCTCAGTCAGCGGGAACATGTCCTTTTATATAAGTACTAGCGGACCCGGACGCGGCTACGCCTGCTTCAACTGTAAGAATATTTATTAAATATATATTAATGAAATTATTTTTAATTTTCAATAGTATTAGTAAGAAATATATAAGCTTAAATAATCAAAAAGAATAATAAGTAGACATATTATTAGAAAGAAATATCTGAGTTATTGAAATGAACCAACAAAAGGATTAAAAGGATAGGTTTTCTTAATATTAGAAAAAGTACCTAAAGTTTTCTGTGCGTGCGTACTTAGATATCGCT
>DWNA01000060.1:0-50926 GCA_018249835.1 Heliconius besckei | reverse complement strand
TTCTTATAACAATTACGCTAATACGGTACCAAAGTTATTGAAATGTGCATATTAGAAATCACTAAGTGCGCTGCAAACATGAAATATTAGAACATAAAGTAATTCAGTATATTGAATTAATAATTGTATAGTTTAAGCGGGCGAAGCCGCTGGCGGTTGCTAGTATTTATATATTATGTTATATATTTATATATTATGTTATATATTTATATATCATGTTATATATTTATATATTATGTTATATATTGATAGCTTAAAAATTAGATTCATTATCGTTCCTTACTATAATATAGTTAAGTAAATAAACCAATACATGTATTTGTAAATTTAAACAAATCTTTCGGACACATCTTTAACTTTTGGCACAAACCAACATTCCTTCTAAAGTAAAGACAACTGGAAAAAGAGGTGTTATAACACTAGATCGCCCTCCACTTTTCCCTCTGATAAAATAATATTATTTTCTATCTTAATCAAATATATGTCTTTATAAAGACATACTACTATACAAATTTGTAAGAACTGCCCCGAAGGAATTCTTTGAATAAAAGGCAAGATGAATGGTGAGCGTCCCCTAGAGTAATAATTGTATGAACCTCGATCTAAATCCATGCAATAGGTTTTACAAACTGAAAATTCTTCCGTTCTATTCAATTTTTTGGATAAAATTGGATGCTAAAAAATATATGTATATTTTCCTGCTATGCGTAGAGGTACAAGGTATAGGCTGCAAAAAATATCTGGTGTTACACGCTCAAGATATAACTAGCAGAACAGGGACAAGAAAAAAAATTCAAAATAAAATCATTCCCAGAGCGGGCATCGAACCCAAATCCATCGCGATTACGGTCTGACACTGTCTCACAGCGGCGGTGGCCTCAAGAATTAAATACTGAGATTTTTTTAGAGACAGGAAGTGTTAAGACACCTCGTTACTCTTAAGACACTTCTTCACATCGATAGAGTCTCGAAGCTTTACGTGTTGATTGGCAGAACTCAAACTCACTCGGCGCCGAAAATTGGGCGGTGCTTACGAAACGGAGTGTCTAAACATAACGTCGCCTATATATGAATGCCTATAGGTTGAAGCTCAAAAAAATAAAATGTAAAATAACATACTAGTATTGATCTACTTCTTTCTTATGCATAATTCGTGAAAACAAAAGAAATCGCCATTTTCTATTTAAACAATTTTTAGCTAGCTCACACAGGGGTGAAACAAAACTATTATAAAAAATAATAAAATATAGATTTCACGTTTCCCGGGCACCGGCACCGGTCGTAGACAGTGTAATTGGATACGTCGTTAGAGTCGAGGAGTTAGATTGGTTGAAATATAGTTATTTACAACTAGAACTAGTATGCAAAGCGTTGTGAAACAAAGTTGGTACATTTCTGTTTTTTATTTCATGGTGTATGTCGTATATAGCAGGATTGGCAAAGGGAACCTAATATTAAGAGACTTCTGTTCCCCACTTTTCACAGAATTTTTAAGGAATTGCGTGTGAATTGTCGGAACTCACTAGAGAGAAGGAATGTAAACATTAAATATTTAATTTCCTCGATTGGGAATTAAATACACAACCTGTCGAATCCCCTTGTGGCCGTCCGTTCCAGAAAACGTAAGCGTGTGGCTGTAAACGCAACAGATTGTAGGTTCAATTTCCACTCTAGGAAATGAATTATTTAATATTTTCATTTCTTCACACTGGTGTCATGAAAAGCGCGGCGTTGAGTTCCGCCACTCAACACGCAATGCCTTCAGTATTCGGCGAAAAGTGGGGAATGGAGTGTTGTAACACTAGGCTCCATTTGCCTACCCTGCTACATGCGAGATGCAGAGTAAAGCTAAAAAAAAAATTGTTATTGTAATTAAAGAACTTACCATAAATGTGGTTTTTATATAATTTCAAAAATCTAAATATTTTTTTCTAGCGCTTTTCTCTGTAAACCTTACATTATATGGTGGCGTGAAGAATGAAATGTCTTAAAGTTGAGTATGTTAAGACACTTCATTACACACGAGCCGACACGAGCAGAACTCAACACTGCCATAAAATATTACTCAAACAAATTAAACTAAAGTGCAGACTTTACCAGTCCTTTGACAGTCTTGCAGTAGAAAAGGATCTTCACGCTATGGACTTAGAAAACTTATAAAATATTCGAAATTAACAGAATTCCAACGTATTAATTAAGAAATAGAAAATTGACACTAACTCAATGTTCCCAATAGGGTAAGGCAACTATCTCAGAAATCACTTTGGAACAGTCTCCACCATATACTCGTATGTAGTAACGTAAAGCTAAACACGGCGAAGGTGTTCAACATACAAAACTTTGTGACCAAACTTTGTTGGGTATTTGTTCTGAAATGAGGGCAACTGTGTTCGAAGCAATAGAATAAGCTACGTATCTACACACGTATCTACATACATATGTATGTATGGGCAATAGTCAATACTTGTCTTGAGAAGCCTGTGTGTGAGATTGCTACTGAATTTCAGTTTTCTGTTTGAATATTTGTGTTGAACGTAGTTTTATTTTTGTTTTGCAATAAAAACTTACTTTAAAGAAACGCCATTCTTCCCCATTTTATACAGAATGGTATAGGAATTGCCCGTTGGGTGGAGGAACTCAACGCGGTGATTTGAATCGCCTCCAGTGCGAAGAAATGAAAATATGAAATTTTGTTAAATTGATCATTCCAATTCACTAGAACTAATTCCTCCACAATTGGTTCTGAAAATCCAAATAAATAGTAGAGTATATTCCTCTATGAAACGTTTCACTTTTTATATCCAAGAAACCTTCAAAAACTAAATATAATTTACCTTTAGCGGAAAGAGGCTGTATCACGTCGATCGGAAATTGAGAAGCACTCCAATTACCTAAGTTTCAAGCGCCAAGATAAACGAAGTAAGGTATAAATAGCACTTCTGAAAAAAATGTAAAAGAATATCAAGGAAATCTTATTTGGTTCCTTTTTTAGCTTTACGCACCTTTCCATTTTAGCAGGGTAATTATTGGAGGGCGCGTGTGCTACCGGGTTAAGACACTTTTTTCCCTAATTTCCACCCAATTTTCAAGACATTTTGTATTGTGTGGTGGAACACAAAGCTTCATTTTGTCTTGTAACCAAATCGGGACAAAAATAAACAAGCATCACTCCGAATGGGAGTAGAACCCACAACCTTGGCGTTTACTGTTAATTAACTTATATTGATGTATATTGACAAAATGATAATGTAGAAAAAGAAAATCACAATACATATGGTTTTCAAATCATTCAAAAACAGAAATAGATATAGCAAAGAAACCAGAGGAAACCTAGTGTTAAGACACTTCGTTCCTCAAGGGGCGCCCAAATATTTTAATGATTAACTATTAAGGCGCGGAACTCAACGCCGCGGTTCATGCAAAATATTACGAAACAAAATATTCTAAAGTGCCGACATTGCTATAGTTCTTTTACAAAAGGATCTTTACGTAATGCATCACTGAAAGTGCCGGCGTAGATCTAGTTGAGTTTTACGTTGAAATTAGTTAAAGCTCTGGGAACTAAAGACGGACGATTGCTTGTTCTTATATAATAAAGATGTCTCTAAAAGAAGCTTAAGGCGATGTCTACTTGTTTCAATATAATAATAAACGTTATTAAAAACTGATTGAGGCTATCGTGTCGCAGTGTGACGGCATTTGATTATAAACGATGGGGGTTGTGGGTTCGATTCCAACTCGCAACTTGAAGGAATAACTGGACTAGTATGAACATACATAGAGAGTCATATAAGTTTGGTGTAAAGTAAAAACTTAAGTAAATTATATGGTCGTGGTTTATGTTATTAAAAGCACATATACCTAGCAGCAAAGAAACATAATGTTAAAACACTCCGTTCCGCTTTTTTAGTTGTTAAAACGGGGAAATGTGAATAATTCTTCCCTTCGAATGGAAATCGAATCCACATCTGTCACATTTGCACAGGGTCTTCCCTGTGACACAACGTCAGCCTATGACATAATATAATATAATAATTCTCCGCCCAAAAATCATTAAAAATATTACACACCTTAACCAAAAGATCATAAAAATCAATGGCTTCCACACAAGAAAATCCAAGGAAATCCATAAAACAAACAATATACTGTGAGAACAACCTGTATTTATTTTTCATTCATTCCTACACCGCCCCCTACAGCTCAATGGTCATTGTTTATTTAAGTTCCAAGGGCTGTTACAACAGAAATCACCGCTCCTATTTGATATCCAATAAAAAAAGTTACTTACGTATCTGTCGACTTTTATTAGTTATAATTTTCGTTTATCTTTTTTCCTATACTTTTAATATTTTAGTTATAGTTTTTAGTCGTCGTGGTGAAGTGGGATATCGTCTGATGGTTGTGGGTTCGATCCTCACGCGGAGACATGTTTATATTTCTATTATTTTAATTTAGCCGACAAAACGTAGCGTTAAACTCTGTTATTCAATATATTCAATAAGTGGGGAACCTAATGTTTTATCACTAGGCTCCCTTTAATTTACATAGACCTTAAAGCAGGGCAGGTACAGATAAATTAATTGAAAAAAAATAGCTTTCCTCGAATATCTATAAAATCAAGATGTTGGACGTAGCAGAGAGCAGAGAAAAGAAAATATTGAACCATTCCGAATGATAATCGAACCCACAACCGTCACTCAATAATAAACCATAGTTTAGTTACCATACCATAATACAATGCGGTAATTCCTACTAGCGTGAATTTGTTGGTATTTTCACACTATTTTGTATGGAAACCATTTATTAGAGCGGATCACGTCACTATCACAGATATAGTTAATGAAAGTGTATCACGAATAGCATTTAACTGTTGTCGTACATTGATTCGATTTTAATTATACTATTTTATTTCTATACTTACATACTAATGTAAAACAATTAAGAGTTTGTTAATTTAGCCTTTCTTTCAGGCTATAAGCTATATTACACGGCTTTAGTCGTTTCGACCTATAGTATATCAGCTTTCCGTCAGCTTTCCACATACAGCAGGGTAGGCATTGGGATCCTAGTGTTAAGACGCTTCTTTCCGACCACTGTGGTGAAACTCCACGCCGGGCTTTTACCTTGGTGCCAGAGCTTAAAGTTATAAAAGCTTAAGGTTATATATAGAAAAAAATGTATATAGAAAAAAAAATATCTGGTCATAATAATTTATTCCCTCGAATGGGGATCGAACCTACAACCACGCCACGATGACCACACCATGAACACTTCACGAACTATACTAAAATAAACTTTAAATGATATTTTAAGTCTAATATCTATCTTTCATCTTTATTTCAGGTAACATGACCTCCACAGTGCCTCGCCTGAGGCGCTCGAAGTAGTTCTACTAGACTCGACTCGCTAAGTTTTGATTAAATAAAAATATATTATATTTCATCTTGAGCTTGTTTTATTCAATTTTATATTATGCATATATTGTTTTTATAAAATACTGCACTATACTCTGTTCTCCGTAATTGTGGTAATTCAACACCGTGCTATATCTAGCGGGGAAATAAAAATAAATAATTCCCCCGAGTAAGAATCGAACTCACAATTATCATATTTACAGTGTCCCACCCTATCCCACTGTGTTATAATAATGGCCTATTAAAATTATTAACATCCATTATTAGTCTAACATGATTAGTCTATATTTGTTAATAATTTGTTAACTAATTAGGTTTCGTTGCCATACCAAACATTAAAAAAAGCGGTTCGTGTATTGTTTTATTGGCTTCCTCGCTTTATCGCTCATATTGCTTGTTCACGGTTTGAATTTAAGATTTTTTTATATCATCACGTTATATCCTTCATAGCAGTGTAGGCAGAGGAATCCTGGGAATTTAGTGTTAAGACACTCCATTTCCATTAATTAAGACACTTCTGCTTTCATCACACCTCCAAAATTTAGCGGAAACTGGGGAAAGGAAGTGTCTCCATGGAAACAGTGTCTTACCTAACCTAATATAGCCTCCCATGTTCCCTCTGCCATTCATTGTATGTGGGGGATACAGCGTGAAGCTAAAAAAAATATCTTAGCAATCCATATCAATGTCTCAGTAAATCCACGATGAATTCTACAATAACATTACAGTCCATAAAGAATACACGATATAAATAAATCCTAAAGTCCTTTATCCTTTTGAGAAAACTGTACCTCTTGTATTTTATTTTATAAGAAAATGGATTTGCATTAGTATATTAAGTCTTCTTGTTATACATATTTTTGTATAGATTTATATATAAACATAAGCACAATTTGAATTAAGTAATTTATTTCTCCTACGCTTGGCGCAGGTACAGTCGTGTGACTGTAAACGCAACAGGTAATGGGTTCGATTCCCACTCGAGAAAATGAAATATTTAATATTTTAATGTCTTCGCTCCAGTGTCAAGGTAGAGCGCGGCCTTCAGTGACGCTACTCAACACGCAACTCCACCAGAATTCGTCACGAAATCGGAAACGGAGTGTACTAATACCCTGCTGTGTGTATCCCGCAGAAATTAAACAAAAAGAAAATGCTATAAAGGAAATAAAAAAAAATATTTTAAAGAAAGTTTAACAACAACAGGAAAGTAAAGTTAAAAAAGAAATGATTCATTTACTAACTCGGGTTTACCGAAACTCAACTGGTCTCGAAAACTGAGCAACGAGTAGGAACCGGAGTGTTTTAACACTAGGCTCCTTTTGTTTACCCCGTTATTATATAGAGGATAACAAAAATGCAAAATCAAGATATTCTTTATTCAATTAGGCTATTACAACCACTTTTGAATCATCAAGTTTCATAGAAATAACAGAAGTGTCAGTCCTACAGAACCACCGGCTTCCACCTGGGTACAACCTGCTCGGAAGACAGTTCTGCTAAGAAGAGTAAAGCTTAAAGCTACCATTAAATAAATACAAACTTTGGTCACAGGAAAGAAACAACTCAACTATAAAATACAAGCAAAAGTAACCAAATACAATGAAGTTATTAAGGAAATAACCTTACCGAGCCAGTTTTTAATATTCAATGTACCTTCTATGTACATACATATAAACGGAATGGACTTCGATAATAACGTTCCAACGGAACGGGATCCACGGGGAAGCTTATTAATTGAGTAGCTTCTTGTAATGTTGCTACAATACTATTTTCTTACGAATAAAATTTATTACTGAGTTTTATTCGTTGTGTCGAGTCCTTTTTTTGTTTTCTATGTTAATTGTGTTTGTAGTTTATTGCTAACTGTCTGTGTGTGTAAGTTTGGCCAGTTGGATGATTGTTTTGTTAACGTTGTTTTCAGGGTTCCGTATCTTTTAAGGAAACCTTATAAGATCACTTTGTTATCCGTCTGTCTGTCTGTATGTCTATCAAGAGTCTTTATCTTAAGAACGCTTGAAGAGATCTAGTTGAAATTCATATCATATACCTACTCAGATCTACGGTCCCCCACTTTATATAACAAAAAACGCGTACTTCGACAGTATAAAGGGAATCAAAATTAATACGGTACTTCCGGTTGATCTAGAATTATAAAAGTTGGCAGCTTTCTGTACTAGTACTACCTGTAGATACACAGGTAGTACTAGTACAGAAAAATATAAAAAAATTATATATTTAAGGTTAAATTTTAAAAATAATATATAAAATAGAGGGGGAAAAAATTTGGTATTAAAACCACTAGTTCAAGAGAGGTATCATATGAAAGGGCTCTGGCTAAAATATGCTTAAATTTCAGAAAAATTTCAGAAAAAACTTGAGACCTCCAATTTTTGTGCGGAACCCTCGGTGAGCGAACCCTACTCACGCTTGTCCGATTTTTTCCGCATATTGGCAAAGAGGACACCTAAAAGTGTTGAAATAGTCCGATTGCCACGCACCGAAAAATTATCGGGATATTGCGTGTTCTTCATGCTTTCCCTTATTACTATAGCGTGTGAATAAAAATAATCAATTGCCTCAAGTAGGAATCGAACCCATAAGCGTCGTGTTTACAGTAAGGCAGTCTTATTGATCTATATATTCCCCACTTTGCCTGTTGCATGGCGTAACTCAACGCCTCGCTTTTCATAGATAAACTACATTTTGACTTGCATTTTGGATAAAGAGATTGTCTCCTCAAATTTATATATTTTAACAGGAATGTAAACGTGAAGAGATAACTATAAGATTTTATGTTAAATTCTCAATCTGATCATCTTAAAGCTGCAACATTTCTTTAGAACAGCGATTTATTTGTTAAGCAACATAAGCGTCTTTCGCAAGCGCGTAATCCGTGAATGAAAAGAACTTTTCCTCAACTATTTTAAAAATATTAGTATTTACTTTAATATAGTGACATATACTAAGATGTAAATGGAATTCCTTTGACAGCGTTATATATTAAAATTCCAATTAAAAATTGAGGCCAGTTGTGGTGCAGGAGCACAAGCGTGCAAGTCTACACGCAACAAATTGTGGGTTCAAAATGATGATGATGACAATTGATGTGCAAAAGAATCAGCGATATATTATATATTTATATAATTGGATTGTATTAGCAGGAGTTCCGCCATTCAACACACAATATCTTCAGTCGTCGGAATATTGGGATCGGTTTCTTAATGGGAACGGAACGTCTTAGTTGTTCCTAGGTTCCATCTATCTACCCTACTATGGGATATAGGGTGAAGCTAAAACAAAAAAAATACTAAAATAAAGCTATAAAACAAGAAAAATCTCTCTACTTTACAGTCTATTGTGTATAGTAAGAAAGTAAAAAGTTTACCACAATCTTCCACCAATAAAGACAACAGAAACCTTTTAGTAAAATAATTCCTTAAAAGCCTCCAATTCAGTTCAGTCTCGGAAATGGTAACTCTAAAATAACTAGATACCTAGATCAATAACTAACTAGATCTATTCAGAGATATAGTATATAAACTATTCAGAGACACTAGTCTGGTTAATTATTTTCTCAAGCATTCCTCTATATCACCGTAATTTCATTTAAGTTTAAAAATAACATATTTTTTAAAGCTTTAATAGTATAGTACTATAGTAGAGTCAGCCTCTCTCTTGACTCTACTATAGTACTTGGAGTTGGAATTCGAGAACATAGTGTGGATAAACTTGGTATCGCTGATACAGTAGCATTGATACTGGACGGTCAAGACATCAAGCAATAGACAGAGGATTATATTCGACATCCTACTTGAAGATTATATGGTGAAGGAGTGGAACGGAAGTGTATTATTTTTATTAATTATTAATATACTGAAAATTTCTTTAAAACCTACACTTCTACTTGCTTGACAATATTAACTTTGTATAAAGTACAATTCGTTTTCTAATAACTAATAATACTCCCATATAGATCGCAGTAGCGGTCCACACACCGTTTTGCCCGCTTAAACACTTTTTTTATATAATAGCTAAATTATACAAAATACTTACATGAATTGCAGCCAGTGTTTTCTTGTGAAATTTCATATAAATCAGTTTTTGCTTGAAAGTGAAACAAACATCCATCCTCACAAACTTTTATATTTAACCATTTAAAAAATCCGATACTTTGCTATAGAATAAAAATGTCGACTAAAAGTTCCTACCTACACTAAATCACGGACGGTATCAGAAAAGCTCAATTACATATCAAATGTACAAAAAGGTTGAAATAAAAGGTAAAAGGTGTGGACCCTTCCGTTTCTACCACTAACGTCTAAAGTTTTAGATATTTTTAACCCCCCTCAACACGCAACAATGTCTCCAGATTTCAACGGAAAGCGGAGAATGGAAGTGTATTAATGGGAACGGAGTGTTTTAATACTCTGCCTACCTTGCAGTATGCGGGATACAGCGTAAAGCTCAAAAATAAATATTTTTACAAGAAATTCAGATATACAAAGAGTATACTTATCTTTAATTATATATATACCTAAGTAATGGTTTGAGTATCTTCGCCGATAAAGCAACGTGTGTTCTTTAAATTTACACCATCGAAGACCACTTATGTGATTAGTGATTAACTGATGATGGTTGTAAGATTGATTCCCGTTTGGGTAAGATTTTCATTTCGTTTAGCTTCGCGCTGAATCCTGTGCAGAGGAGAGGGAACCCGAGAACATAGTGTTAAGGCACTTTTGTTCCCCACTTTCCTTTTGGGGGCATTGCGTGTTGAATGAAGGAACTCAACTCTGCGATTTCCCTCGTTGCCAGAGTGGGAAAATGAAGATATAACAAGATATAACCATAAACCGCCGCGCTTACTGAAATGCTTGCTCCAGTCTGTTTCAAAATAGCATTATCAGAAATGTTAAAATGTGTTTTGTATAATTGATTTAAAAAAAATCCCGCTGAGTTTCTTGCGCCGGTTCTTCTCAGGTCTAAGGCATTAACTTTAGTGACCTAGTGGTAGATTATTTGACCTTCAAAAAATGAAGCATGTGACTTCTTATTATGGACAACATTATTTGACTTTGACTTTACAATCATACCCATACCTTTGCCCCAGGACTGGCCACAATATGAACACTTGCTACTATAATTTTCTTTATCTCATTTCATGAAATTACTACTCCAAATTGAGCAATCAGAGAAAAGTAATATCAAAACCAACAAATCACAAGCTGCAATTACACTTATTGCCTATAGGGATATCAAAAGTAGGTTTTTAGGTTAAGCAGGTATAGGTTACCTACTTCATGTTTTTTTTTGTTGGTCCATAATGGATTTTCCTAGTAAACTCTCGATTTCATGAGGTACCCTCAATATCCTGAAATACTTAGGGCGGACATAGTTTAGTACATATTGGCTGTATCGTCTTTCATAAGTTTCGGTGATATTTTATCAATACTCTTTAAGCAATATCGAGGATCGATAGAATTTAATTGAGAGGATCGAGGTGCAGTGGGAAGTCATCCAATGTGAATGATTACAATTTTATAGTTTTTATTTCCCCTGCCGAGTACATACCAGATACGGCGCTCAGCTCCGCCTCTTAGAATAGAGTGCCTTTTTTAGTTCTTTATTGCACAACATCGTCACCCGTTAAGTCACCACGTCCGGTGTTGAGTACCGTCATAAGGCATAACAAGATAATATATTACATAACATGTAGTAAATTTTAATTTTTCAAAACTTATATAATAATCGTTTAGAAGAGCACAGTTCTTGTTTGGACTTCATTTTATGTTAGTTTCAAAGTGCTTTGGTGTCAATAAAATAGTTTATTCCCGCGGATATCTCTTACGGTCTGTGTACAGTTTTGGAATTATACAATATGGAATTTGTATGTCCTACTTGGAAGTAGGACATACAATGGATTTTATACCATACGATGAAGAAATTTATAGTGTTGCTGTCGTGGATAAATGGATATTTGCTTAGTCATGATTTACTTTATCTTCTTTCCTCAGACATATCTCTTACGTTTTTTAATGACTGAAAAGGACATAGTGATAAGGTTCTCTCTACCTGCTATGAAGCTTGAAGCTTTACAACATATCAACTTGGAAGCATATAAAACAAAACTTAAATTGTGGTCATTTTTAGGCAACTGTATATTAAAAAAAGAGAGAAGAGAACTTTTAAATTCTTCAGACTCATCTAATTGCTTACATTTTCTCTCCACTTATTATATAAAAGCAACTTTACGCTATACGGAAGTATAACAAGATATCTAGAAAGAAGCTAGACATTGTATTTCCCACGCACCACAAAATGTCCGAGAAATTCTTCGAGCACATTCATAAATGTAGAAAACAGTGTTTTTAGTTTTTTTTTTATTATTCAGCCTCACCCCCTATCCCGTAAAGCAACGTAGGGTACTTATTGTCAAGACACACCCCTCGACTCTTCAATCACTCATCACATTGTTTGCTTTAAACCAGATTCGAATCCAGTACCCAGATCTAACTGTTATACAAAGCATTGCCACGACTACTAAGTATGAACAGTTTTATCGTTTCTACATTATAGAAATAAAACTCTTCTGTTACATATTGACTGCCATATAAATAGATTAGGCTGCTGGTTATGGGTTCGATCCCTATTCGAGGAAAAGAACTCAACACGCAATGCCTACAGAAGTCGGCGGAAAATGGGAAACGGAGTGTCTGAACCATGAGTTTTCTCTACCTACGCTTCTGTGTGCGGGATACAGCGTTTCTTGCAACTCCTGTGGTTTCGGGAAGAACGGGTTTTACACTTTACATGCAATTAAAAATACGAATAAGCGGGATTACCACGCTTTCATATTAGATTTTACTGTATGAAAACAAAAGTTCTTTAAAATGACACCAGATTTATTTTAGAATATTTTTAGCACACACAATTATATGCATTGAAGCTTTTCAAGTGAACAAAATGTCAGCGAACGAATGTACTGTGCAAAAGTTGTATAGAATTTATTTGATGTAAGTATTTTAAAATTTATTTGAGGCCGTCATGGCGCAGCGGCACAGTGGTTGAAAGTATTACGGTTGTAGTTTCGATTCCCATTTGGAAATATGAAAGATTTTAATTTCTTACTCTGGAAAATAGACAAAGCGCGGCCTTGAGATCCATCATCATCATTATCATCATCAGCCTGTCCTCGTCCACTGCTGGGCATAGGCCTCTCCAATGGCACGCCACTGAGCTTGATCTTCAGCTCTTCGCATCCAGCCGTTGCCCGCTACTCTGCGAATATCGTCACCCCATCTAGCTGGAGGACGTCCTACATTACGCTTGCCGAGGCTTGGTGTCCATCTTCGATCCATCATGGTCCATCGATCATGGTCATCGGTTCTGCCATCACACATCACATATCTCAAAAACTAAGTTTATATAAACTTTTTGATCATTTAAAGATCAATTAAGCTTAACTGCTTTTCTTGCAATTTGTTCACACATATCAAGTAAAATTTAAAAGTAATAGATAGAAGTAGAATTTTGTAGCCACAAAAACATTTACCTATAAGAAACCAGCGAAAAAGATAATAAAAATATTTCCAACACAAAATTTGTAAAGAATTTCCATAAAAATATTATTCAAGAGGGAAATGATAATGCAATTAGTTTTCCAATAAGTATGAAAATTGAATAGAGTGAGCTCTTTAATGAAGTTGTCATCTAGATTTTAATAGTTTTACTTGTTAGTGCTGTCGATGTTCGTTCGAATGAACATTTATTATACAAAAATATTATTAAGACCAGTCGTGGCGTATGGTTACAAAGATGTTCTGTGGGCTCGATTTCCACTCGAAGAAATTAAATATTTAATATCTCTATTTTATTTGCTCTGGTGTCGAGGCAAAGTGCGGCGTTTAGTTCCGCCGTGAGGCCAGCAGTTGATGCCGTCGTGGCCCAGGGGCACAAAGGTGTAACTGTAAAGCGGCGGTTGTGGGTACGATCCCCATTCGAGAAAATGAAATATTTATCTAATTTTATTTATTTTCATTTCTTCGCTCTAGTTTCGAGGCAAAGAGCGGTGATGAGTTCCGCTACTCAACACGCAATGCTTCCAAAATCCGGCGGAAAGTGGGGAAAGGAGTGTCTTAACACTAGGCTGCCTCTACCCTGCTGTGTGCGGGATACAGCGTGAAGCTGATCATAATGAATAAAATTTTGATTAAACACTATTTAGTTCTTCCACTTGCCTTCTACATAGCCCTGTATATTATAAGGAATGATTTTTATGTTTCATTTTCAAAAAAAAAAATGAATTTTATTCTTTTACCTTTTGTTGACTTCACGCTGTATCCCGCATATAGAAGAGTTCACAGGGAACTAAGTGTTCAAATACTCCACTCGCTATACATATTTTAATTCGAGTAATTGTAAGTTAAGCAATGAAGCTGAACGCAGCGCTTTGTCTTCTTGCCAGAGCCTCCCACGGGTGGGAATCCTACCCACAACCACCGCATTTACAATCAAACGATATGATAAAAACAAATCGTCATACCCAAGATACAAATCCTGCATTTTATAGACTTGTATAGAAATCCTTTAAAACACAACAAAGGCTATTGCTATAATAGGTGACAATAAAAAACGCATTCCAAAGCTTTTACGCATTACTATCCATGTTGGTATTCAGATATCTGGTTTACAGGATATAACGTGAAAGGAATAGAACCTGTGTCCCTCTGTCATCTATAGAGACAGTCTCAATGGGGAAGTCAATGTGGAAATATAAAATTAAGAATTGTTTTAAAGTAAAAAATATAATTATCGATTAAAAATACTTTTTAAGGCGTAAATTGAATTTATCAAAATATATTGATGCAGGTTCAATTGATACCTGAGCGAGGAGGTTTTGTCTATTGCCCCAAGTGAGAATCGAACTCACGACAGTAGTGTTTACGGCCTCATGGTAAAATCTAAAAGCAATGTTATATGCTTAGTAATTATTTCGATTATTAGGAGTACAAATCCTAGTCGTTGAACTTTCAGATTGTGGGTTCGATACCCACTCGAGGTACCCGATACCCAAATATTTTCATTTCTTTCCTCTGGTGTCGAGGCAAAGCGCGGCGTTGAGTTCCACCACTCAGCCTACCAGCTATGAACGGGATACAGCAAGAAAATAAAGATAAAGAAAATAAAACGGGGTTCAAATGCTACTAAGTTTAAAATTTTAAATGTTTGTACATTTTCTAAAAAATGTATTTTTCTTTCTATAGTATGCAATAATACATTAAAAGCGTTAAAAAATGCTTGGTACGTTTTTTTAGATATCTATTTAGAGATATTTTTTAATGGCTTACAAAAATAAAGCCTCGCTAAACGTGATGATTGTTAGTATAACTCTTTTTGGAATACTTTATTCTATACCAAAACCTGTATGGGCTTGAGAGTAAGCTTAATTGAACCAGCTAACCTCAGGAACTACAGACATTTACAGATTGAGGCATATTGTGGTGAAGTGAGTGTCTGTAAGCACGATAGGTTGCAGGTTCGATTCTTACGAGGAACCGGACCGGACCCTTTGTGGGCGAGCCCGACTCGCGCTTGTTCGGTTTTTTCTCCTTTTATTGAGGAGCGCGAGAAAAAGCGCGAGAAAAGTTCTTGAAAACAGCCAAAAGGGAATCCAGATGTTTAATTGATTGCGGTCTATAAGTATTTTATAGCATGTTATTGAAAATATTGGCTGTATCGGAAATGATTCTTTTAATATCCGCATGATTTAACGAAACTTAACGCCGCGCTTTGCGTTTGTCGAGAATTCTGAATGAAATCGAACCCACAACTTTAATCTATATTTGAACAATCAAACGTATTCCCACAGGTTTTCAATGGCTTAAAAAATTTAGTATTATTAAAAATCTAGATACATTTAGGGTGCCTACCGATTGTTACTGATATACTCGTACATAAAAGATTGAAGGGTGATATTGACCTTGGACTTGCAACGGGAATTAAACCTGGGGCCCTCGTTGAAGGGTCCTTTTTATAACCTATAAACATGTGCAGCTTGTTCAGTCTTTTGTCATAAGGTTATAAATAACACAGATTAGGTATTTTAAAAAAGATTTTTTAGTATCCTAATTTTATAATAAAAATGAAAGGATGTATGGATGTTTGTTCCACATTCACGCAAAAACTATGGACTATATAATTATGGCTATGAATGTATATGAATATTTACAGTAATATAGTTTATATATCAGAATGACACAAATGCTACAATTTGAGTTAAGATTTTATCATATTTATAATTTGGCTTTGACGCTATTTGGTCGCTAGTTTTTAATAATTTTAATGGACATTATTAAATAATTTATTTCACCAACTCATGTATTTTAGTACCTGTTTAAGATACACGTTCAAATCTCGTTACATATTGTATATTTTTAAAAAGGTTTTTACAGATTTTTTTATATTTTACATTCTGTACTATTCCTTCTAAATGAAAAGGTTGTGGGCTCGACTCTCACCATGTGATAAGAACTACTTTCATTACCTTGCTGGTTATTAGTCAAAGGATGGAGTGTCTTAACACTACACTAATATGCAGGGTGAGCCTATAGTTTTTATAATTTTTCTATGTTCTTTGAAAAAATATCAAAATAAGCTTATTTTGACAAAGATAAAATGTACTTTAACCCAGCCATTATTCCAATTGTGATCAAAAATTTAAATAGGCTGGCTATAGGCATTGAACAATAACCCCTTTATTTGACTGTGAATACAGTACGGTCGAAGAGTCATGGACGCTTTGAAGTTAGTTTTAGTGCAAAAAAAGTAAAAAAATAAATAAAAATTAATAAGTAGGGTTCACTTTAATTTTTTATCTTACTTTCAAATCCTTCTTTCAAGATTGAACGATGCCCAAAAGTTGTGAAAACTTAACTTCAGGGCGGCCACGACTCCTCAACCCTAGTGTATCAATGGAAGACCTTGAAATACTTGTTTTAGGGTTTAACTCGACAGGATTCAGATTTCATATAATGTAATAGTATATAAATTGTAGTGATTTTGATAAAGCTACACGTGTATGTCGAATTTTGTATGGAAATTAACCGTTTGTATGGGAGAGATTTTTCTTTTTATTGCTTTATATAGTGTTATCCTTAGTATATAAATCCATGTGTGGATCTAAATACTATAGAATAATAGGGTAAGGTCTGGGTTTTATTGATCAAATGATCTAGGGTCCTTTTGTTATGGTACCTTTATTTCTAGATGAAATATGTATGGTATGTATATAGATATTACACGTGGGGATTGTCGATACCTTTGTTTTGATTTGGTTTGTTTCTTAATGACACACCGTTGCAACGGAAAGGTTGTGGGTTCGATTCCCACTAGAGGAAAATAATTATTTTCATTTCCTCGCTGTGGTAACGAGTAAGAAAGAAAGTGCGGCGTTGAGTTTCACCTTTCAAACGTAATGTCGTGGAAGTTGAGAGGAAAGTGCAAGCGGAGTGTTTTTACACAAGATTCCCTTTGGATACCTTCTGTTATATGCAGGATCTCATCTTTAGCACCATATTCTAGATTTTTTAAACATTATTGCTCTAACTATGTTAATTAATATTACTTTTGCATATGAAGTAAAGTAAAATTTTTAATTAAAAACTATTATTACTTTTACTTAAAAACCAATAAAATTGACGTACAGTACCTAGTCCTTTGAAGTACAAAGAGCGACCCGTGTCGTTGGCTTTAGTGTGAATATTGGCTCTAGAGGGGTTGAACATGAAAGGGATGTTTTTAGAAAATGAATAAAAATTTAAACGTAGCGGGACTCGAATTTGTCTCTTTTGAAATATTTGTTTTTTTATTGCATTTCCAACGTAAGCTAGGTACCCAGCCCGTACAACGTACCCAGTGTCAAGACACTCCGTTCTCCGCTTTACGTCGGAAGGAGAACGGAATTATTTACTATTACCAATAAATTCAAGAAACGGTTTTCTGTATATACCTACTGATTAGACGATATTATTGCATGCAAGTAAAGTAATTTTATACAAAAATATTAGAATTACTTATTTTATTTTAGGGTTCATTGGCAGATACGATAAAACTATTTAAACTATTATCGATATCGAATTAACGACAATTATTCTTAACTCTAATAACAATGGTTAAAAATTATTTAGATTTACAACCACGACCAGGCAACTCACGTTGAATGTTTTTAACGATACAGAGTTGACAGTTTTCCAATTTTTTCTAACTTTCAATTTGTATCGTCAAAATATGTTAAATTTTTACAAATTAAAAGTTTTTACAATTCAGTAAACAACAATACAATACAGTACAGTACAGTTTTTACAATACAGTTAAAAAAATTAAACAAAGGGAGCCTAGTGTTAAGACACTTCATTCCCCATTCCACCGAATTTTTCGAGGTATTGTGTGTTGAGTGGCAGAAATCCACGCCGGGCTTTACCTCGGTACCAGAGCGAAGAAATGAAAATATTAATAAATAATAATTCATTCCCTTGAGTAGTGATCGAACCCACAACCGCCGTGTTACAGTCACACCCTTGTTCCGCTGCGCCACGACGGCCTCATTGTCTACATTTTCCTCTAGTAATTTATATCAAAATAAGCAATTTAGTTTAAATTCAAATCATTTGATTCAAGATAAGACATTCACTAGAGTTACTGCCTCAGACTTGAGAAGAAACAGCGCATAAAACTTTATTTAAAAACAATTATTAAGTATTCAATTATATAATAGAGTGGCTACAATTATGTTGATTAACAGTTACTTTTGAGTGACCATTAAAATTATTTTTATTAAGTAAGCCAATCATAATTTAATTAATTTACATATAGTTTTTAATGTACTCGTACTTTTTGATTATAATAATTTATTTAAAATATTTTTAGTACTAATGATTTTTGATAAGGCGAAAAAAGGAAAGGGTTAAATAAAAAATCTATTCAGCTCTACAAAATTTTATAGACTACAAGCAAAATTCATGGAAATGAGCAATCCAAACATGAGTTTGAGTGTACCAGTCTTTGGATAATATTTAATTAAATGTTTGTTTGTAGTTTAGCCAATAAGAAGACTAGAAGATTAAAAAACTTATTTGTATATGAATTTGCAAATTAATAAATTAATTTATATATCTAGTCTTCATATGAAATATAAATCTATGATTCAAAGTCTTAGCTGTGGTGGATGAAGTCTTAGAATTAATGAATAAACGCGATTAAATGCGACTAAATGCGATTAAATGTGATTAAATGCGATTAAATAAGAAGATACAAAAAGGTCCAAAGTGTTCGAATAGAATAGAATAGTATAAGGTGTAAGTTATACGTTCAAAATGGTGTCATATTTAGGTAGTGACTAAATCTAGGTAGTATCTTAAGTATAGGCAATATTGTTAATTTTAACAATCTAAACTATATGAATCTTAAGTTAGCTTTAAATCTAAATACATTTTTTTTCCTCAGAAATGCCAGAAGATGTCACAGAGAAGATTACAATAAATTAATGTTTAAATTTTCAAATATTTTGTGAAAATAGTAACAAAATTACATAGCAAGACAGAAAGTCCCAAGAAAGTAACAAAAATTATATAAAATTAATTTTTTTCGCAATTTTCAGGTTGATTCGCTGTTACAAATAATTTAAGTATCACTGACACTAGACTACTTGAGAATAAATTTCGCTGAGCGCCGCCGAGAAAACTTGGACTGGAGTGCAGGTATAAGTCATGACGATCTTGATTTTACCTCATATTTCGTTTTTCTGAGGAAGCTTGTCTGGAAACAGTCGGAAGTCTGAATGAAATTATTTGCTATCCCGTTATTGATGCTGTTTTCATGGTTGATTTAATGTGATATGAGATGAGCTTCGGTATTTCGATTTTTCTTGGTTCGATTGTGTTGATGACCAATTCTTTGAGAATTTCATGAATTTTGGAATCCTGGCTGCTATTGTCGTTTCTCAATTTCTTGGCGATGTATACGCTGCTTATCAGTTGATGTCTGATGTAGTGGATCTTCCATCGAGAAGGGGCCGTGGCAGCCATTGTCCAGGCAAACCTGTCCTGCCACGGCCCCAACGTGCAATCTTGGTGGATGTCGACGATAGAATGAGACGTAACACAACAAATCGCCCTTTTATACTGTCTGCCAGCTGCGTATTCACCACCCCTGTTCAACCCCCTACCCATCGTCCCCAACTGAAACCTAGCAACACCCTAGGTACTGGGACCCAGACAAATTGGTCCAGACATTCTCGGTGCGTTGTTTACATAATATCTATGTTCTAACGTGGGGGGGGGACTTAGTACTTTGATGATATTATTTAGAGATTAATTCGGACTATATAGACAAGTTATATAAGGGTGGTGCAAAATACTAGTCCTTCAAAGGGAGTTATGTTTATAGAGGGGTCTATAATTAAATCTGTCAGGTACACTTCGGATCCAATACAGTCCGAAACAGAATATTTCGTACAGCATATAATTACAACCCAACCGATAATTATTATGTGTTTAATGATTTTAACGTATGAATATTATTGCGGTTACGTTAGAAGGATCGGTGTGGATTCTAACTAAAAATACCTTGCAAAGTGCTTTTCGAATATATTGTATGTAATAATAATTTAATTCAGCCGTTTATACATCTCGATATGTTCATTAAGTGAATAGACTTATATAAAGCTTTATCCTGTATCCCGCACATAGTAGGGTAGGCTGAGAGAACCTAGTGTTAAGACACTCGGTCCCCATTTTCTTTTTTCTCGAGGTATTGCTTGTTTAGTGATGGAAGTTAACGTCGTGCTTTATACTTAATAGAACCTCTTACTAAAACACTCTTTTCCAGAAAAAAGCTTTGTCAAGCTGTATAAAACAAATTATCTTTCTATATTTATTATAAAAATTTGCTTATTATAAAAAATAGTTACTTTTTATGGGAAATATGGTGAAAGGAATATGCGCTAAAAGTTAAAGCCATTATAAAACTGTTGTTTCATCAGCGCGCAGCTGTTGTCCTCTTATATTATTCATACGTTTCATTAAAACTAACCAGCATTTTACACTTAATGTAACTAAAATTGGATTTTAAATTGTACTGAGAAGCTTGTGGGTTCAAAACGCCTGGAACATCGAGTTTTGTTTCATAATAAAGGAATTACGACAATAATATAGAATATTCTCCTTTAAAGTAACAAGATTTGTAAATATAAAATAAAATTTCAGTGTATTTTACATTAATTTAGTATTTTTTTATCCCAGAGGTTAGGCAATGTGAACCTGGGAATCCAGCTCTAAGACGCCGAATTCTTAAGTTCATTAGCGGAAATCAACAAATCCTTCCCTTTACCAGAGCGAGGAAATAAAAATTAATATTTCCCAAGTGGGAATCGAATCCACAACCGACGCACGCTTGTGGCCTTGCGCCTTGCGCAAGTTAATGCTTTTGAAAATGTTATGACTCTTAAAATTATTTTTTTATTAATAACTAAATTGAGTTCTAATTATTTTTTCTGGTTAGGTATTGATTTTTGTTTTTCTTTTTTTTTCTGAGTTAAACGCCGTTATTTGCACTATTTTACTCTATAATTTCAATCATATTGGAACTCCTGTGGTGGTCTAGATTTTTATTCTCTGAAGTTTAGCTTCACAATAAATTGAATTGAATTGAATTCTTGATATATGGCAACTCTTCACAATAAAGCTCTCGATTCAAAGAGTAGAAGTGATTGACAGACGTCTCATTAAATATTACGCTTGACGTAAAAATTGTTCGCTATTATGAACTGATACACTTATCTTATATTTTGCTTAAATGTAATAATTTATTTTTTTAGATAAGAAAATATATGTATAACTAGAGATTGAGGATAAAAAATTATTTAGTTCCCGTCCAAGGGAGGGAAAAACTAGTGATAAATTTTCCGTTCTCCTGGAGTACTAATATGAGTCACTTCATTGATGTTTAATTTAATTATCCATAAATTATAATTAGATCAGTTATTATACGATTGAGAAAATATTATGAAAAAATATGTTTTTTTTGTTTTACATTGCATCCCCCACGCTGTATACACTTCGGATTCGCAACAGGTTGTGGGTTTGATATCCACTTGAGGAAAATGAAATATTTAGTACCTACTTTCGATTTATTCGCTCTGTTAACCAGATAAAGCGAGTCGCTGAAGTGATGAACGGGAGTGTCTTAATGGGAACGGAGTGTCTTAACATTAAGTTTCCTTGTTCATAGTAGGATGCACGCTGTATCCCGCACATAGCCCTACTATGTGAAGCTGAAAAAAGAATCTTTATTTTTTATTAGATAAACTTCTTTTTGATTCAAAAGCTTATTCCTAATCCCTACGGTTAATATCTCACACGTGGTCGATACGCCACACGTGGCTTGCACATAGAATGAATATTTAAGAACATTCGGGTTTTCAATTGAAACGAGTTTTAACAGCGATTTGAACTGGTTACCCTTTAGTACGCATATGTAGTTTTAATTTATGAAATTCACGTTTTATCCCGCATATAACAGGATACGCAGTAAAAAAACATCAAGACACTTTGTTTAAAGTTTTTATTTGTTATTCCAATCGTTTTATTTGTGTTACAGTAAGAAAATATATCCACTCTATCAAAGATAGTCCATCGCCTATGCTCCGTCCAAATTTGGAGGGGTTGCGTATTAGTTGGCGCTCAACGCCGCGCTTTATTATTGTATTTGTTACTAGAGCAAGAAAACGAAAATAATTAATTCTCATGTATAGGAATCGGATCCTGAACGGTCGCGTGAGCACAGGGGCACAGTGGACTTCAACAACAACAAACTATGTTACATTTCACAATTACATTAACACACCACCGACTGTGTTTTATAATTGAAGAGGGGACTACCATAGGCATAGACTTATAGACTAGAGGCTAGTACAGTTCAGCCGACGAGTCTTGGCTACTCTAAAATTAGACTTTCTGAACTCATGCGCATTGTTCACTCGTGAAAATGATAATAGAAAGTAGGAAATTTTATTTTCACAGTTATCAACAGCATATTTCAAGGCGACCACGATTGGCTGACCGGACTATATAGGCTACACAATTTTTGTTTTATTACATCGTCTAATATGGGCGCGTATACCCGCGGGGCAGAAATTTACTACGCAGTACCTACCAATATATTTTTGCAATATTTATTCAAACGTAAGGGGACTCAAACTTTTATTATTTTATTGTTTTTAGCTTCACGCTGTATTCTGCGCATAGCAGGGTAGACAGAGGGAACCTAGGAACCTATGTTAAGACACTTCCCTCCCCATTTTCTGCCAAATTAAAACTTAACGCCCCGCCTCGTTACCAGAGCGACGAAATGAAAGTATTAAATATTTAATTTTCCCGAGTTGAAATCGAACCCACAATAGCGTCGCGTTAACAGTAATGCGCTAGTGCCCCTGCGCCGCGACTGGCCTTCAATTAAGATATATAAATACTACCTGCCTAAGTTTAATGGTGTACTTATAAGATTTGAAACTATATCCAAATTTTATTATATTTTTTATAGCTTTACGTTGTAGCCCGCACATAGTAGAGTAGGCAGAGGGAACATAGTATTAAGACACTCTCCATTTCCCACCATTTTATATTTAATTAATTATTAACTATCTCTCTTTACTCCTTATGTATCTTTTCCCAGCTACGTGGTTGTGGTGGTTCAAGCTATTAATTAGTTATTTACAGAAACATTCTAATCGTGAAACTAATATACAAAAATTTACAGAGATATTCTAAAAGAATTTGTGTCTCTCTTAAATACTTAGTTTAACCAAGTATTAAGAACAATACTTATTAAGAAAACGTGTAAAAATTTGAAGGTAGCTCTTTGAAAACCGTCCAAGAGGCACGGGTTCAATTCTCGCTATCTTATTAAGAATTTTACTTTCCTAAGTGTAATCTAAAATAACACTTTAAGCATGTTAAATAAAAAAAAAAGTTTTGAAAAAAAAAATAGCTTAAAAGGGTCCAAGAGTACGCAGCTCCACATCTGGCTACATACAAAGATGTGAAATTACAATACTTAATAAATACCGTGGTATCACCACACCACAAATGTTTCTGGTAAGCTATATTCAAAAGATATAAAGTTTTTATTATCCCATTTATAATAAGTCATTATGCTCTCCCTATCAAATCCAAGTCCAAGACTTTAGAGGGGATCTTTGAATTAACAAACAAAAATACTGGTTATTATTAAAAGTCTTGTCGGTCGTGGCCTGGCAGTAAACGCGATGGTTGTAGGTTCCATTCCGATTCCAGGGGATTATTTACATATTACTCTGGTAATATATCAAATAAATAGCGGACAGTGGCCAAAGTAAGTACATATTTACAATAGTTTTTCTCTGCCTTCCCTGCTATATGCGGGGTACATCTGAAACTGAAAAAATAAAAAGAAATCAATCTATCAAAGTTCCAAGGCCGCTTAGCTTGTTCTCAGGGGGGATCTTTGAAACATGAATTTACAATAAAATATACAAGTTATGAAAAGATTTCATCGTATAATATCAACATAATGTAATTAAATAGGTCACTTTTTATATGAAACTAGTTGCTGTGGTATTTATAAATACAGTAGGGGGCACGGTACTGGGTGTTGCAATAGTAAGTTTATAACTACTTGGATGTTTCTATTTATTCTGCATATGAAAGAGATCGTGGCGGCGTAGCACTGTAAGCCCGAGTCGTGGGTTTGAGTTGTAACGACACATTGGGCAATATCTGTCTGGGCACTAGTGTAGTGTAGTATTTAACATTGTTTTTAAGTTTTTGTTAATTAAATCAATCTATAAACAAATATATTGTTATAGTTTACACCCTTTCAAATTTCGATTTGCTTAACGTTAAATGTTAATCCAACAGTATATTTCCAACAATCAAAACAATATGAAAATGCATAGTGAAACTCCATTTGGCGCTTACAAAAAAAACGAGTAAAAATCTCTTGCAATTTGATGACAGTCAATCATATTTTTTCTCTATTAAAGTCCACAGTGCTCGGCCGCCCAGCAGGGCGGAAGTCCGCGTTTGCTTTCGGCGATTCGATGGACACGACACACGAATAACTCTGAAAATTGTATACACCGATATATACTTGTAACAACGTTTCAGTTTCACTTTATCGAGTACTCGTTCAATTATGTAATTTGTGCCTGAGGCGTTAAAAGCGTCGATTTGCTATGGACAGGCCCGAAACAAATGGTCCATCGAATTTCGGAGATCCTATGAATTAAATTGTACCTGTATTTCTTTTTCTCCTTTCAGCTTCACGCCGTATCTCGCTAACAGAAGAGAAGGCAGAAGGAACCTGCATATTATTAAGGTACCCTGCCCATTAAAACATTTCCTTTCTCCACATTCTGTTGATTTCTGGAAGCATTGCGTGTTGAGTGACGATGTTCATTGCCGCAAATAAATTCATTACCAGAGGGAGGAATTGAAAATATAAAATATTTAATTTCTTCAAGTGGGGATCGAACCCACAACGGTGCCCCGGCCTACGTACTTGCTTCTATAAGCTTAATTGATGTCAGCATCCCCTAATTGGTATATATTCCATTACGGACTAGTCCACCCTCTAAAATTGATCTCTTAGTGTCCTGTGTGCATACAGTTTGCATGATAATTAGCTTTTCCCTTGTTAATGCCGTTTTGGTCTTTAACCGTCTCTCCCAGTCTGGTACATACGTGGTGATAAATGATGATTTTTAAAACATACTAATATTATAAATGTGTATATAAGCTTGTCTGTTACGCTTTACCTTTACTTAACATAAATATTTGTTTATAATTTATTTTATATCTAAGAGATTTCTTTTAGAAATTAGCCCACCATTGTTACCGATTTTTTCAATTTTGTTTAACTTATATGTTAAAAATTTTAAGTGCAATAAAGTATATATATATATTTGATTGAACACGTATTTCATAAACCCGTATTTCATGAAAATGAAATTATTTTTAGAATTCAGCCCTAACGGTGCTAATAAGCATGCGAAGCTGCTAGTTTAGTTATAAATTTAACTAGTTTAGTTATAAATCTTTCTGATTATGTTTAAGATAAAGGTTTACGATCTATACATAATAACTGTATAAAGTATTTTATTCTATTTAAGAAAAGAAATTTCTATTTTAAGCGCATTTTTTGTTTGTTTAATACACGATAGGCCATGCAAAAATATATAATATAATTTATCTAAAAGCATAACTATCTTTTTCGATAATAAAATATAACGTTTAATTATCACTTTTAACGTACATTAAAAGAGGAGGTTATCAGCTTGACATATATATATGTCATTGATAATGTCGAAATCGGACAATATTTGAATATGATAGTATATTTAAGCTATATTAATTTTTAAATACTTGTTACTTTGTACTACTTAATTCCACAATAGTATCTATATATGTCTCTATATTCGTATGTCTGTTCACAATTTGTCAAGAAACTATAAATCATATCTAGATTATCATTTAAAGGGACACTTTTGTTTGAAACATGTATATGGCCTTACTTCTAATAAGGATATATACGAGTACATAAACAAAAAAATAGAAATTTAATTAATTGACAAGCATTCAAAGTTTATAAAAATATATTTTTTATTTACCAAATAATATGCTTATATTATTATCAAACAACACCCTTACACCCCCAGGACAAAACAGAAATGAATACAGCCTATCGGCTGTCCTGCACCACCCTGCACCGCCCTCGGTCTCGTCAAAGGATCTAAGCTAAATTGAATATGTGAATGCAAGTCACCTGAAATTCTATTACAGCTTGTGAATACTAGCCTACCCTGTAGTTGTACTTGTAGGCTTGTACTATACTATAGTAGTATAAGATTAGTTTCGCCACTTAATAAGCAATGTCCTGAAAATTTAGTGGAAGGTGGGCAACAGAGTGGTAGGACATTAGGTTCCCTCAACCTACGGGAGAAGGGCGTTTTTAAATTTACTTCTAGTGAAAAAATAAATATTTTAATCTCATGTTGAAGTCCATTATCAGTTGATGATCTTTTAAAACTTTGAGCTTAAGAATATGCTTTCATAGACTACATGCAATATAATATAAGTACATATATTTTTTTCTTTACTTCCTTATTTATTTAGATAACCAGAACGAAACGAGTTAAGACAACGAGTTAAGACAATTTCTCATCCATTTAATATTTATAATGAGGCCCCGTTATGTAAAAATTGTGAACACTCAGAAATTGTCAAATTTAAAATATTTAGCTTTCTAGAAAACCAACAAAAAATGAGGTAGTGTTAAGATACTCCGTTCTCTGCTTTCCACCGAAATTTGTGAAATCGCGTATCAAGTGCTGAAATTTAAGCGTTTTTTCTCTCTAGAGTAAGAAAATTAAAGTTGTTCATCTCCCCAAGAGAATTGAATTCGTAATCTTCGTGTATACGATAGCTTGATATGAGGCTGTATTGGCAAAGGGACACAAGCATTCGACTGTAAACGTAACGGTTGTGGGTTTAATTCACAGTTAGGGAAAAAATATTTTATATTTTCGCTTTCTCTGCCAACAAGGCAAAGCGCCACATTTAACATACAATACCACAAGATTGCAACGGAAAATCGAAATTGTTTTAATCGAAAGCGTTTTGATGGGAAAATAATGTCTTAACACTAGATTCCCAGGTTTCCTTCCTACCCTGCTATGTACAGCATGAAGCTACCTAGCTAGCTATTATATGATAAATAATAGATAGATCTTACCTATGTAATTAAAGATCTTAATATATGAAAATGCACATACATTTTCGGACATACATATGTCTTGTACCAATGGAAGCTTAAATAGGCTACAAAGCTTTTACGAAGAGACTTTTGGTTGAAAAGCGAAATGTGACTGAAAAGCTTAATAATAGTTGCATTTTAGGCTTGAGAATGTTGCCCGTTTCTCATAAAATTATTACCATTTCTATTTTAATTTGTGATATTTCTATTTTAGTTCGTATATAGGTATTGATTGGTGCAGGGAATCTAGTGTTGTGACTCTCCGTTGCGCAATTTGCACTATTTTCGAAATATTGCGTAATGAATAATGGAACTCAACGCTGCACTTTACCATAACAGGAAAATGTAATTTGGAAATCCTACCTGCATCCATTGCGTTTACACGCTTTCTGTCACGCTGTTTTGCTGTCACGCTGTTTACTGTGCCATGACTGTAATTTTTTTTTTCAACTGTATCCCTCAAATAGCAGCGTAAGCAGAAGGAACATAGTGTTAAGACACTCCGTTTACCACTTTCCGCCACTCGAGGCATTGTGCTTAGGGACGGAGCTCAATGCCGTGCTTTACCTTGTCACTAGTGCGAAGAAAAAAAATTGAATATTTAATTTTCCGACTGGGAATCGAACCCATAACCGTCGCGTCTACCTGCACGCGCTTGTACCACAGTGCCCGCTTCTGATAGTAATGCGTAAAAAAACAATATCTAGTTATTTACTTTCAAAAAGTACTTATATTTGACAGCTTTACAAAACTAAATGAATACTTCTTGCTTGTAACTTCACAGGCCACACGCTCACGCTTCGATTAAAATTACAAAACAAAAAAAATCTTGTCTGTTCAGCTCATGCTTAAGCAATTTCAGTGAGCAAATTATAACCACGTGTCCCCTTGTCGTTCAGTAGAACGTGGTGTATGCGCACTGATTGTGGGGTTCGATTCTCACTGTATCGATGTTTCCTAAAATGTTTTATTTTAGGAGAGGATGAATTATTTTTGTTTCCACGCTTTTAAAAAACAATGTGCGGTGTTGAGTTTCACCGTTCAACACATAGTATCTAGAATCCCGGCGGAAGTTAAATGACGACGTGTCTTAACATAACGTTATCACTGCCTACCCTGTATAAAGCTTGAAAATAGAAAATAAATCTATATTCTATAATTTATAATACAAAGTGCGGCGTTTAGTTTCGCCTAGATATCAAATCCTAGATCTACATATATAGATAAATGAGATTTATTGATTCTATCCATTAAATACTTCAGTGGACCGACTAATAAAAGTTTTCATATAATCCTAGACAGGGTTCATTTTAGATGCAATTTTTTCAATCTGTCTCCTGCAATCCGTTTATTTTGTAAACATCAATACTAATATTATGGAGCTGAGGAGTTTGTTCGGTTGAATGCGTTCATCTCAGGAACTACTGATTTAGAAAAAAAAAATTTTTGTTGGGTAGTCAAATTACTTAGGAAGGCGGGACCCTAAAAATGGTAGAACGAATTCTCATATTTTTATATATAAACCATTGTGGAGTTGCTCGTTTGTTGTAATTTTACAGGAATGTATTTCTCCAAGTGATCTATGAAACAAAATATTTTGATGTTTTTAGATGTCGATATTAATATTCTTTTATTAGATAGTAAAGACTCAGGAACGGAATGTTTCAAGACTAGGATCTACATTAAGGCCAATGTCTTATAAATAGTTCCTATATAGTATTGAGCGTCGGAACCCAACACGAAGTGGGAGTCGAACCCACATCCATCATGTAACACGCTGGGCAGCAAGACAAAACAATTATGAAAACTTCCTTTCACTAAACAGACGAGCGCTGGAAGCTGAATCCACTGAATAATGTTTACAGCACGATCCCGTCTGTTGCTTTGGTTTAAATCAATTTATAAAGATAAACAATTGTTTATTTACAAATGTTCTTAGTGAGTTATTCGATTTGTGGGAAATCAAAAACTCGCTCAAGCAATCAGACTTAATGCGGCGTTTAGTTCCGCTACTCAACACACAACTTCAAAATGGTGCGGAGTATGGGAACAAAGTGCCTTACAACTAGGTTAACTGACTTCAAAAAAAGTAACTAATCATTCTGTTGGACAAAACTTATTAGGGCTTTCGAGTACTTCTAGTTTAATTGTATATTTATAATATTTTTATGTTTGTATACTTGTCCACAAACATACAATATCCCAGAACGTGCAAGTTTATAGTTAGGCGCGGTCCCAGTGTGCCATGACAGCCTCAATTATAGTTGAGAACAACTGAGGCCCGTCGTAGCGAAGAACACAAGTGTGTTCAAGGCTGTAAACGGTGACTGGTTGTGGGTTCGATCCCCACTCGAGGAGATGAAATACGACGAGCGGCGTTGAGCTCCGCAACTCAACACGCAACTCCATCAGAATTCAGTGGAAACCGGGGAACGAAATGTGTACTACTAGTGACTAGTTTCCCTCTGCCTAACATGTGTGCGGGATACAGCGTGAAATTACATTATGATTCAACAAATATGAACATTATATCGCTGATTAGCAACAAACATAGAATATAACAACAGCCTGTATATATTCATCAAACATTGTAACGAACGCAAACTAATAATTACAAACTTATTATGCATATATACCAACTGTTAGTTAATGAACGGGTAATCAGACTGTACTAGATTATATTAGATTTAATATATTATTTAAATAAAAGTAGATCTACACTATATTTTTGAGATTCACTCGGTGCATATAGCAGGGTAGACACAGTGAAAATAGTGCTAAGACACTCCGTTCCCCACTTTCAGCCAAATTTTCGAGTCGCGGAACTCAACGCCGTCCGCCATATACCGCATATACAACCCTACAAAAAAACTACACTTCCAAATCCTAATAACCAAAACTTAAATAGAATTGTTATGTAATACTAAGAAAATAAACGTGACAGATATCCGTTTCCTCTCATCCTATAAACACAAAGTGTTGAACACCAACGGATTATTGCAAGGTAACGGGAACGGGTAACAGATAACGGGATATTATTTAAACAAAATCATGATCTGGTCAGATTTGCTCGAGGACACGGAGGGGCTTAGCGCTGGGGTATTGGGTATTATATACTAAGTATGAAAGGGCACGTTTCGAATATTTCGAATTAATTTTTTTTGTAATTCATGCGAATATGATGGTAGGTATCGGTGTCTTTTACTTGGCAAGGTGAGCATTTGATTAATTTCTTTGATTGTTTTTGATACGTTTTTATTAGGTTAGCTGTAAATGTGTAATAAAATCTAGAAATCTAAATTGGAACCACTTTTCGGTAACCAGAACTTTAATACTGGAACTCTTCAGAGGTTACAAGTGAATTAGTCGAGTTAGGTTCATACAATTCAAATCTACATCCTACCCTGCTACATGCAGGATACAGTGTGAAGCTGAAAGAAAAAATATTCATGAATGCATATTTAAGATTAAAAATACATTACAACATTTAGTTTAAAAAATTGAAAGCAGGAATAGAACCCAAACTATCTTATTGAGAACCAGACGCTGTGCTGCTACGCCATGACGGCCACCACTTTTTGTTTTAATATATTATTCAAGCTAGCTCCCTTTAGTAAGTGTCAGCACCAAGTGACTTCACAAATCATTGGCACCACACTACGGTTATCCTAAAATGGAATTTGTCAGTAAGAGACACCTAGCCTGTATAATATTTTAAAACGTATAATAAATAATAAAATATTGAAAGGCAGTTTCGGTCGTAAATAAAAAAAAAACATCTTGGACCAACTGCATGGTTATGTATTCAATCTCCATTTGGGGGAACAAGCTACTTTCATTTCATTCTATGGCGAGACATAACGGAGTTAATTTCCGCCACTTAACATGCAATACCTAGGATTGAAACTTAAACTCATACATTTTACTTAATTTTAAATAAACATTAGAGATATTATATACCTATACCTACCTACGCAGTCGTTTTTATTTATTTTTAAGCCTGACCCTTTTTTCCCACAGGATAGGCAGAAAAACTTAGAATTAAAACACTCCGTTCCCACTTCCCGCCGAATTGTCTCGGAGTTTAACGACTCTCTTTATTTTTATTTTCATCATTTAATAATGAAAGTAAATTGAATATACTAATCCTCTCGAGTGTGATCGAACCCACTACCGCCCCGTTTAGTCGGTCTCCCACACCACGGTGCCTTACCTACCTGTATAAATAAGTAGGTATAAGTATTATACACCTATAGTACAAATATACCCATATGTACAATATGCGGAAATGTAAATTGTTATAACTAGCATATTATCGTAATTGTTAATAGTAATCTAACCGCTGTCGCATTCGCTGCAACGCTGTAGTTAGTTTATTAGGTCAAATATATACGTAACAAACAAGGTATCTCTATACTAGCGACCCGCATGGCTTCACCCGCTTGACTGATTTATTTTTTTACATTTTTAAGTGTTACTTATTAAAATATGCTTACCCGCGCTTGTGAGAAATCGTCCAAGAGGCGCGGGTTCAAATCAATTATTCAAATTTTCTTACGTTTTATAAAAAAGTATTATTAGTATATATGTATATATAGTAGTAGTGGATTATTTATTTTGTAATCTGAAATCCTGTCCTAATAATATATTTCGGTGTCGAGGCAAAGCGCGGTGGAAAATCCAGAAATCGGCAGAAAGTTAGAAACAGAATGTTTTAACACTAGGTTCCCTCTGCCTACCCAGTTGTGTGCGGGATACAGCGTGAAGCTGAATAAACAATACAACTAAATTACGTTATTTTTTACCATTTTACCATCATAAAGTCGGTAGTGTACCTCCTAAACGAAACATACTGATGTCACACGGGTTACTGGTCTGTGGTCTTGCCCTTATTTTTTCCATAAGAATAATAGATATATTCTTTAGAGTTTGTGACAATGGCAGTTTATATTTTACTAGGCTAAAACTCTATATACCAGAAGTGCATCTTATAATATAAAATATCAATTAGGTAATTGAATTGTAATTATAAAATATAAAGTTTTCTGGATCCTAAATAAAGAAAGCTAAAATAAAGACACTCCGGTCCCCATACATCGCGTTTTGAGACATTATTCAAAACATAGCGATAGTTGTGGGTTCTATTTGTGTAATGTTATTGCGACGTTGATTTCCTCCGTGCAATATGCATTATCTAGATTTCATATGAAAAGTGTCCCGACACTAATTTCCGTCTTCCTATCCTGTTAAAAGGAAGGTGAAATTAAGCCTAACAGATTACAGATAAGCTGAGAATAGGAAGTGTTTTATTGAGAACAGGGTGTCTTAACGCTAGGTTCCCAGGTTCACTTGGCCTACCGTGCTGCAAGAGAAGTAAATCATAACTGGTTACAGATAAACTGGGGATTTTTTTATCAGTAGGTTGCAGGGTGGGATACAGAGTGATAGCTTCAAGAACGAAAGATTACACATAACTATATAAGCTACGGCTACCACGAAACAGACGCTATGCAGGAAATACAATGTATATCTATTATATTAATCGTAAATTAGGATATTGCGATTTCAAATGTTACCAAGGGGTATACTTGTAGCTTAGTTTATAACTTTAGTTCTTTATTTTTAAGCTTCACGCCTTATCTCGTACTCTCTCTCTCTCTCTCTCTCGCTCTCTATGTTATAATAGCAGACAGAGAAATCGTCGAAAACACGTCTGAAAAAACATAGAATTTTATAACAAACAAGCAATACAACTTAACAATTAATCAACAATTACAATACGTCTTCGTAGGCGAAAGAAAATCTTTATTATTGTGGGATTGCATCATTGCATTTAGACATTTTTTACACGACGGTTGTGGGTTCGATTCCTACGTAGGAGCATGAATTATTTCCATTTGCTTGTCCTGGTAACAAAGTAAAACGCGACTTTTATTTCTGCCACACAACACGATATCTTGAAAATTAGCGGGTACGAGGAGAACGAAGTGTCTTAACTCGGTTCCCAATGCCTATCCTGCTGTATAAGGGATACACCGGGAATATAAAAGAAATATAAAATATTTACCTAAATTATAATACTAGCGTCAACCCTATGACACGCTACACCGGAAATTGCATTGAATAATACCTAATATCAATAAAGACAATCTAAATTTGATTGTTCTCATTAAGTTTGTATATTAATTAACTATTAATTTTCTAATGTTAGTAAAAAAGCAGAGTGTCATGTTATTTAGTTCTTATACAACTTAGTCTAGATGAAATCAAAAAAATATATTTTTATAATTAAGCAAGCCTGAGGCCGTCGTAGGGTATCGGTACGGCGTTTAACCGTTTGTGTGAAGGACCACCCAATTAAATTGGGAAAGGGAATGTCTTAAATACAGATCCTCTCTAACTATGTTATATGCGAGCTACGTGGTGAAAAAAATAAGTTTTTTTCAGCTTTACGCTGCATCCCCTACACGACAGGGTAAGCAGAGGGAACCTAATATTAAGACACTCCGTTCCCCACTTACCGCCCAATTCTGGAGGCATTGCATGTTGATTGGCGAAACTCAACGCCACGTTTTGCTTCAACACCAGACTGAAGAAATAAAGAGATATAAATATTTCATTCCATCGAGGGGGAATCCATCCGATCGAAATAAACGCCTATTTCAATAAAAAATATATTAATTATGAATCAAAGATAAACATAAGATAAGTTGTCGCTATAATAACAAGGGAAACATCTCAGAGGCTCCATCACAGAAGGCATCATTGCACCGGAATTGCATATAGCAATACCAAATACCAATTAAGTGGATGTGACAGTAGGTACAGTTGTGTATAAATTACTGGCGTTTGCCTTCGACTGACGAACATGTCGACATTTTCATTAAATTTGTTGTTGTTGTCGGTGCGTTGAGAAATAAATTAAATTTGGAATTTTCAGAAATTTAACCCTTAAAATGATAGTTCTCAAATATCGATGTTAGTCACCCATACGCCAGCATGAGTACATGCGTGGGACTGTAAATGCAATAAGTTATGGGTTCAAATCCCACTAAAGGATATTAAACATATAATATTTTCATTTTCACGCTCTAGTAACGAGGCCCGCGGCGGTAAGCTCCGCCACCCAACTTCCAATGCCGCCAGAATTCAGCGGAAAGCGGAGGACTAGGTAGAAAATGTTTTAATGAAAACGGAGTGTCTTACAGTCTCTAACTCTAGGTTCCCAGGTTCCCCCTGCCTACCCTGCTTTAGGCCGGATAGAGAGTGAAGCTGAAAAAATTGACTATAGGTACGTCGTTTTATTTCGAATCTGAAGCTCTACTAGAACAAAGCTCGCCATGTAGAAGGAAATGTCTAACCCAATCGCCTCTTCCGGCTACAACCTTCTTACCAGAAAATATTGAGTTTCCTTTAAAAAAACCAAACCTGCACTAACTTCCTTACATTACCTACCCATTATAAATTCAAATAACCGTCAGGCTCACCCGGTAACTACACAACTGTCAGTTCAAATCTGAATAATCTACCAATTAACATATAACGCAATTCAATAAGCGTGTAATTCATTCTTGTGAGCATTTCAATTTGGTAGCATTATTTCAATATTACTATAATTTGATGTTTGGGTTGAACGTGCTGAGAATTATTATTGGAATAACTTTTGGAGTAGAATTATAAATAAGATGTGATTTCGTTGGCTTAACACTACCATTTTTTTTCTAACTGTTGTATTTCATATTAATTTCAGCTTGGCACCTCTACAAAGTCTTAATAGTCTTGGTAGAGGGAGAGACAGACAAATAAACGTGAAACTACAAGGGTTTCTTTCTTTTCAAGTACGCTACCCTAAGACTGAAAGTAATTGATTTATTTCTAAATAAACTTAATTTTAATATTAATATGTCCATCATCGTTTCATATTAAAAACTGCAGATTTTCTACTCTGTTGAGTCAAGATTTTTGTTCTTCATCTTATTTTTTGTAGAAAATTAGTTGAGTCCATTATGGCATAGAGTGACTTAGTCTGACGGTTAACGCGATGGTTGTAAATTCGATTCTCTGATAAATAATATACGCGGTGGAGTACTTCCTCTTAACCCACAGCGTAAATAATTCGGATTAAGAGTGGGATAAGAAGTGTTTTAACAATATACTCCCTCCACCTACGCTGCTATCCGCGAGAAAATGCGGGAAAATGCATGAAACTAAGGAAATAACCTCTAGAGGTTACTACTAGTAGTAATAGTATTTATTACTATCACTTCCACCTTCACCATTTATGCTTATCAAATTTCCAGACTTCAGAGAATGTTTCGTGAAGCAACTCGGAGGAAATGTTAATTTCCCCTTCGTTAGTTTCAAAGCCACGAACGAGCTCTTAGACCGATGTTAGAAGTGAAGGAATATATTAACAAAATTACTTATGTACTTAATAATTTCCTTATTAATATACAAATACTGAATATTCAGTAATGTTTGAAACGAAAATTACTACTATTAATTTGGAGGGCGCTCGTGGCGCGTTCGGACAGGGTCGTGACTGTAAACGTTTTGGTTCTAGGTTCGATTCCACTGGTGTGATTATGATATAATAATTTTCATTTAAGTCAATGAAGCACATTTGATACCACATTTGATTGAACCATATGGTGTTCAACTCTACCTACTAAATACTTCAACTCTACTCGATATACACTATCTGGAATTTTAACGGAAAGCGAAGAATATAGCGTCGTCACTCTAGGTTCTCTATACCGTCCTAAATACGTGCTAAGTTCTTTCTGCCTATACCTAATCCTATATCTTATAAAACAAAGTCGCTTTTCATGTCTGTCTGAACTTTCTAACTCTTCTTCTTCTAAACCACCCAACGAATATTGATGCAATTTTCACCATTAGATCGAGTATTTCTCAGGGAAGATTTATATATAGTTTATTATTTGTAAATTCTTATGTAAATTAACATAAATGCGATAAATTTGTATAAAGTCCTACCCGTTGAGACACGTTCGCGCATGCGCTGCTTTAATGGTAAGTACTACATGAAAATAATGTACTGAAGTATTGTTCCACTTAATAAGATCTACAAAAAAGTCAACGACGGCATATTCGTATCTTTTAAGAATAACGTGTAGTGATCATATTTCTGTTTAAAAATTGTAATTTCAATATATTTTTTATTGTGAGGGATATTTTTCCATAATGGTATAAATCCTTATCCTATAAATACTTTATTGATTTTCTACGTTTAACAAAGATAAAATTTGCTTTTTACACTATTCCGAAATTGCGAATAGTTTTAGAGAAAAACGCATTTAATTATTAACACATCCCGCCGTTGACACATCAGCTGTATGTTACTCAAGTTTTACTTTTTTTTTTTTTTTTTATGGAAGAAGGACAAGGCAAACGAGCGTCCCTTACTATCCCTTAATCTCAGCATATAAATAAGTATATAAGTTACGTTCACCATTTAATGTAGATCAAAACTGTCTTTTACTGTTTTTCAATTTAATAAGTACTTTAGAAGTTGTTACAATATCAAAAAATCCTTGCTGCGAAACGGCTTTCCACTCGCCATGTGTCCCGCGACGTTTTGCTTATACAAGCGCGGCGGCCGCGCCCGCCTGCCATACACGCATCGGTGGTTCAGTGGTAGAATGCTCGCTTGCCACGCGGGCGGCCCGGGTTCGATTCCCGGCCGATGCATTCTATTTAATTTTCCTCACAGGCAGCCACGTAGTGCTTGCTTTTCATCAAGGAGAGAATACCCTCGTCAGCATTAACCACAAGCTCGAAAAAAAACCCGCCTGCCTCTATAGCAACGAAGATTTAGATGCGTATGCACGTATTGGATAATTGGAGTTGAATGTATTATTTCAGCGCGATATATTTGTTTTCATATTTTTTGTAGTAGTTATTAGTAGGTAGGCTTTTGTTTATAATTTCTTCCGTTTAAAAATATTCATTAAACTATTTATAAATAGTCATATAAATATATTTTAATAAGTACTTGAAAAGATTAGAAGCACAGATTTAAAATTACGGTACCTACAAAAAAATCCTTGCTGTGTAAAACAATTGGAAAATCCTTATTGAAACTACGAATATGCGGGTTGCATTAGGGTTTAATTAATTTTCACATTATGTTAAGTGCTTTGCAAACATACATTATATGAATAATCCAGTAGTTAAAGCGGGCGAAGCCGCAAGAGGGTCGCTAGTATTAAAATAAAATTGAAATATATACTTAAATATAAACTAATGTCAGTTTCAAACTGCATGCTGTATATAGCAGAGAACCTAGTGTTTTGGCACTTCGTTCCTCACTTTCCATTGGATTTCCAAATCATTGCGTGTTGAGTGGCGGAACTCAAAACCACGCTATGCCTTCTTACCAGAGTGAATAAATGAAAATATTGATAATTAATAATTGATTCCTACAACCTACCTACAACCCTCGCAGTTACCACTGCGTCACGATGGGCCCAATTTTTTATAAGAATGACTATCGATGCTCCTAGTTCCCCATATATCAATACTACAGTAGTATGAAATGAATTGTTTATACCTGTGCGTCAGCATGTTACCTAATATTTCATAGAGTGCATTCGTAACAAAGCATTCAGATAGTATTGAAATGTATTTTGACTTGTGAATGCAGTAATCTTATTATTAAAATATCTAATATCTAGAGGTATACCTATGTGGAATAGATAGATACTAATTATTTTCTCTGTATTTAGCAGCTTTACGATTTTTCCAAAAAAGCAAGGTACGTAGAGGGGACCTAATGTTCAGACATTCCTTTGCTTACATTTCAATCACATTCCAAAAGTGGGGAACGGAGTGTCTTAACACTAAGTTCCCTCTGCCTACCCTGCTGTGAGTGGGATACAGCGTGAAGTTGGTTTAATTAAAAATTTAATTTTATGCCTAAAACTTTATTTAATTAAACTTAATTTAATTAAACTAAAATATTTCTGCAATTTCAAATATAGCAAAATCTATAATCGGTGAACGGAAACGAAACAAGTGACATTATATTTTCAAAGGTTTCCGTCGCACTGAAACGTCACTCATTGTCGGCTGCCGAGTACAGTTGAAAATATTGTTTTTACGAAAAAAACATACTGCTCTGAAAACAATCGCCAAACCATGGAAAATGGCAGGTACAAAATTGGTTTAAAATACTGCTTTTGTATATACGTTTGTACAAGTATAATACACTTCCTTTACTGAGTGAGATACGGCGCGGTGTAGAACGCTGAAATTCAGCATGTAATTTCCTTAGGGAGGAAATCCTAGGGGGAGCACTAAAAGAGGATTTGCCGAAATCCCAACGGGAACGGGGAAATATACTATTATGTCGCCAAACGGCTACAACTAACATAGCTTAGTAAATTTTCAATAAGAAAATATTTTAGAAACTTCATACTCATTGCTATGTGCAGGATACTGTAGGCTGTGTTCTGTACTGGGTAGACAGAGTTACTATAAAACACTACACTTATCAAAGAATTCTCGAGGCATTGTATGTTCACTATTATATTTAAAACTAAAAGTAATTCCAAAAAAGATTCAATTTTGATGGTAATATCACTGCAGTTGCTCATCTATTGAAATCTTTTACTACAAACAAATACTTATTTGGGTTCCGGAACAAAATATGGACTACTAAGGAAGGAAATAACTCTTACAGATTTATCATGTCTATCCGTACGTATGTCATACCTGTTTTATAATATTTGTATATACATTTTGTATTTGCTAAAACATTTAAAGATAGCAGCTCAATGATTCCAACGGTCATAAAAACCTTAACTCCTTACAACACTAGTGCGAAGCGGGGTTGAAATTTGAACTTTTAAAGCTCAATAATAATTACAACTTAGTTCAGTAAAGCTTTTTAAACAATGGAAGTAAAACAACGTCTAGTAAAGTAATTCACACAGCACAATAGAATAGAAGTCTCGAGACTACTCGAGAGTATTTCAAGAAGGCTTTATTTACTATTTGATGGTACGAATTGCGTTTTGTAGTATATGTTTATATTGTTTGTATTTTTAGCTTTTCACTGTTTTCCCCACGTTGCAGGGTAGACAGAGGGAACCTGGGAACCTAATGTTGAGCACTCCGTTCCAATTATTACACATCTGTTCACTACTTTTCGCCGGATTGTCTGAGTAGCGGAATTTAATGTAAAGCTTTGCCTCCTCCTGCCACCAGACCGAGCGATAATTGAAATATTAAATATTTCATTCTCCCGGGTGGGATCGAACCCACAATATTTTCTATTATATATCTTTTATATTTAAATATATCATACAGTCTAGTCTATACTGACAGTAGGTACATGAAAGCGTCAGTAAATCAGCTTCCAATGTTAACGAGATGGTTGGCGCTCGTTACTAGCTCAAAGTAAAAAATATTTTCATTCACCACTCTGGTGACACAAGCTGCTGTGCTATGTTGAGTGTTGCCACTCCCATAGTCTCTTGGATTGGGGCGGAGAGTGGAGAACGGAATATCTTAACACTAGGTTCTCCTGCTTTCAACTTTAATTTTAAAAAAACGCGTCTTTATCCCACATCGCATACCAGTAATATCTTCAATGAGAATATATTGACATTTTTCTTGTAAAAATAGATATTATCTCCATATTATTATTTATTGAGGAGGACACGATATTAAGTTAATTTCCTGTTCCTTGTTACGCCGAATGTGGGGGGGAGGACAGTGTGTCACTTATTTATATTAAATTCCTTGGATGTTTTCTATATGATGAAACAGTTTGTCTGTCTGAGATAAAATAACTTCTTAATTACATATTTATTATTATTATGAGAAAAATAATAATCATATGCGTTTCTTATGTTACGGTCTCTAAGAATAGAATCTTATACATATTGTATATGTTTTGTGTACTTCACTAGAATAGGATAAGAGTGATTGTATTAAATATGAATTTAATATGCATTTTTTATACATAAAGAGGCACAATAAATGCATATTACACAGTCTGTAGACTTAGAGAAAAACAGATTGAAATCTATTGCCTGTTTTTAAGCGCTAAAGAGCATGTTAGTGGGAATCAACATATCAGGGAATATAGGAGGCACCCGGTGTTAAGACACTCCGCACTTCACTCCCCGGCCAAATTTCGAAACATTCTGAGTTGAGTAGCGATACTTAAGACCGCGCATTGTCCACTGTAGTGAGGAAATAAAAATAAATATAATCACTCAATGGGTGTGAACCGATTTTATTTTATACAATGTGAAGATCGTCTAAACACTTTGTCGTTTATAAATTAATTGTATTTATTCTACATGAACGGCCATAATGAAGCCTTAGTGACTGAGGGAAGGGGTGACGCTTCTGCGAAAATGAGCAGAATGTTTTAATTAAGATTTTTCGTAATGTTTATTTATATGGTTTGTTACTTTGATTATAAAAAAATAAAAAGTAAAAATTACATTCTTTTTGATTTATAAAATGACTAGCGACCCGCTCGCGGCTTCGCCCGCGTTAACTACTGAATTATTCATATAATGTATGTTTGCAAAGCACTTAAGATAATGTGAAAATTAATTAAACCCTAATGCAACCCGCATTTTCGTAATTCCAATAAGGATTTTCCAATTGTTTTAAAATAAACACAAATAACAGAAAACTTAAACAAAAGAAATTATAAACAACAGACTACCTACTATTCTCTTATCCAAAAATATTTAATCGAAAGATGTAACCAACTATGTCGCGTAGAAATACATTATAATTATTGGATAACAACTCCAAATTACGTGCATTCACTTCTAAATTTACTTTGCCGGGCGCAGAATTGAAGCATTCTCTCGGCCATCTCCGTAGTAGCTCAGAACGACATCAGAGCGTTGGGTCGACCGTGGTCCCATGGTGGTGGACCGTGGTGACCCGAAACAACGGCGCAACGGAATACGTTGGACGCGAGGCGTCCAATGTGTACCTCTACGGTTACTATTTTTAGGTTGCGGTGAATGGCGCGTGGTGTTCACGTAGTATGGTGCCTGCGTCACTCGCCGGAGGGTGAGGTTCCGTACTACCTACAGGATTCCTCGTTGAGTAATACTCGCTAGGGCATTGTGATGTCATCAGTGTATAATGCGTAGAGAGCAGGTGACAAAATTCTGACTGGGACAACGGCAGCAATCGGGTCGATGCTAGACCTCGCACTCTCAACTCTCACGCAAAATGTCCTGCCACTTACAAAGCAGAGCGGCAAAGACATGCGCGACGTGCTGGGGGGTGCCGGCTCTGAGCACTTCATGAAACAAGCCCGGGTGCCAGACGCGGTCGAATATGCATGCTACGTCAAGGAAGACTGCTATTGCACTCTCCTTTCGGTTGATCACTGTTGTGGCGTAGTTTACCCAGAGTGGTATACCCGCTCGCCAAACTGCTCGCTTTGTGGGTGGATGTGCGACTGAAGAAGTGAGAGGAATAACTTCTCGAACAGCTTGGCGACAGTGCTGAGGAGGATTATAGATCGATATCCCTCAGCAGCATAATAAGCAGGCCTTCCTTCCATGCCCGGGGGAAAGAAGCCAGGCGGGTGCGGCCCGTTGACGACGGACGCGTGGTGGGTGGCGAACCGTCAATCAGCAAGGATATTTTAGTACTGTAATTTTAAATCTGTGCTACTAATCTTTTCAATAACTTATTAAAATATATTTAAATGACAATTTTAGATATTTAAATGACTATTTTTAAACGGAAGAAATTATAAGCAAAAACCTACCTACTAATAACTACTACAAAAATATGAAACCAATATAGCGCTGAAATAATACATTTAACTGAAATTATCCAATACGTGCAAACGCATCTAAATCTTCTTTGCTATAGAGGCGGGTTTTTTTTCGAGCTTGTGCTTAATGCTGTTAAAACAGCGATACCGGTTGGGTAGTGCCAAAATAATAATGCGAATGCATCGGCCGGGAATCAAACCCGGGCCGCCCGCGTTGCAGGCGAGCCTTCTGCCACTGAAAACTGATGCGTGTAAGGCATGCGCGGAGGACGCGCTTGTATAAGCAAAACGTCGCGGGGCGCGTTTCGCAGCAAGGATTTTTTGATATTGTAACAATTTTTAAAGTACTTATTAAAATGAAAAACAGTAAAAGACAGTTTTGATCTAAATTAAATGGCCAACGTAACTAATATACTTATTTGTATGCTGAGAGTAAGGGATAAGTGAAACTTGACTCGATATAGCTGATGTGTGAACGGCGTGATGTGTCAACAATTAAATGCGTTTTTCTCTAAAACTATTCGCAATTTCGAAATAGTGTAAAAAGCAAATTTTATCTTCGTTTAACGTAGAAAATTAATAAAGTATTTTAAAGGATAAGGATTTATACCATTATGGAAAAATATCCCTCACAATAAAAAATATATTGAAATTACTATTTTTAGACCGAAATATGATCCTACACGTTATCCTTAAAAGATACGAATATGCTGTCGCGGACTTTTTTGTAGCTCATATAAGAGGAACAGTACTCCAATATAATACTTTCACTTAGTACTTACCATTAAAGCAGCGCATGCGCGAAAGTGTCTCGACGGGAAGGACTTTATACACATTTATGGTATTTATGTTAATTTACATAAGAATTTACAAATAATAAACTATATATAAACCTTACCTGAAAAATACTCGACCTAATGGTGAAAACCGCATCAAAATCCGTTGGGTGGCTTAGAAGAAGAAGAGTTAGAAAGTTCAGACAGACACGAAAAGCGACTTTGTTTTATAAGATATAGGATAGGATAAAACATATAACAGTTCTCCCTCTCGTTCCCTTCGTTCTCCTTCACAGAACCCTCAGTGGGCGAGTCCGACTCACACTTGACTGGTTTTTTAAATGTATTATGTAAATACCGAAAGAAGCCCTCTATCCGACGCCTTATTTCTTCATGAGAGTACAGGAGTATACTCCCATGAAAAAATAAGGAGTGATATGCCATCTTATTTGGTATTTTCTGAAAAAATTGGTCAAAAGTTACGTCAGACTAACCACCGAGGATTCTGTAACAATACCAAGATCATATATAATACCGCAAAGTACAACTTAGAAAAGTTAACAGATATAAGTCCGCGGGCGTATGCATTCGTTTTGTATGAATTTAGGAACTATAAAAATTAGTTTTAGTTTAGTAGATTTTTGAAGATATATATGAAAAATATATTTTTCGATTTTTTTTCATTGTTTATATTGTAAGTAGAGATCCACATGGACGTCCACGCAATCTTTATATAAATGTTATTGATAAATGAACAAAAAAGTGATCCTAAGACAGTTGCGTTTTTTCCTTTTGGGATACAAAATCTAAAAAATTAACAAAACCACAAAAACATAGAAAATTGCTAATTCCATTCAGTTAAAAGTTCAAAATTCGTCATACTAAATTTCAACATAAAAAGCGCGAGTGGCTCAGACAGTGAGTGACTTCAACGAGGGCGGTAATTAAGGACACGAAGACGGTAGGGAGTTTACAATTTGCATCCAGCTCAATGGACGTCACGCGGGACAAAGGAATTTACAAGGATCTAATGTATCCTACTAATATAATAAATGTGCAAGTTTGTGAGGATGGATGTTTGTTTGAATTTCACACAAAAACTACCCAAAGGATTCGGATGTTATTTTGCGTTTCCATCAGAACAACACATAGACTATAATTTATATAAAGATTTTGCAAAATTTGGCTATAATATAACAATAAGTTTAAGTATATATTACCAGCGACCCGTGCTGAACTTCCCTATGCCATTATTGTAAAAAGATGTATTTTTTGTAAAGTTTCATCTAAAACCGTTCAGTAGTTTTTTGCTTGAACGAACATCAAACATTCATCCTCACAAACTTTGAGCACATGATAGCGTAGAGCCATAATAATGTCGTACTTTGTCTTGTTACAAGAGCGAGTAAATTTAATATTATTTATTATCCATCCACAATATCTCATAAACTAACGAATTACTTTACATTAATATATTCAGAAATAATATAACAGTTACATTATGGTTAACAGATACTACTGCAAATATTTAAATTATCCTTTGTGTAGATGAAACGGTTATGATACAGGCGTGAATGGTTAATAAGATAATTATTAAATGTAAAGCAATAATGAACTATCGAATTTGGATTACAGTAATATATTTATGTAATTTTGTATAGGCAGAAAGTAGTGTCAAGACACTAACTACATCTCCATTTTGGTATGGATGAACTTAAAGATTAATTTGAAAAAATATCCTGCTGAGTTTTTTGCGTCGGATCTTCTCAGGACTGAGGCAGAGTAACTTTAGTGAGCTGGTAGTTACTTTTTTCACTTTCAAAAATTTTACCTTGTAACGTGAATAACGTGAATTTGACTTAAACGTTGCACTTTGTCTTCAGAATGAAAATATTCACTGCCTCGTGTGGTACCTCCAACTACTGCCTTTACAGTCAGCAATCAGTTTACAGTCAGATTTGAAGATTTCCGCCGCATTTACGTGGCCGCCTTAATAGATCAAATTCTCTTCAAAATCTTAATGTTTAAAGGGATTGCGTGTTCAGTGGTGGAACTCAACGCCACCTTTTGCCTCGACACCAGAGAGTGAAATGGAAATATAACAATATGGTTTTACGAGTGCCAATATGGAATTTCTATGTAGGTACAGGGGCGTCTTCTGTCGCAAGACAGGAGCCTCTTCATGCCAGCCTCATCGTTCGTTGGGGAGGGCTTTCTTCACTCAAGCGGAGCTCAGCATACCGGGTAGGACTGTGGAAACCCTGTCGGAAAATAGGGTTTCCACTCTCCCGCGCCTAGGCACGCTTAGCCTGTAGCTGGAACCTGTTCTTCACCGGTAGTATAACTATAAGTACAGTGGGTTACACTGAAACGTTATTCGTGATAATATAACCTTTCTAAATAAATGGACTGTTTAACAGTTGGAACTATTAGTTCCTGATATGAGCACTTTTAACCAAACAAACATAAAATAATTGCGCAGTAAGCTATAATATTAAGTTTGTACTGATATAGATTATATTGACATCTAAATTTAAAATAATTGTTTTTCAAAAGAACCTTGTTCTAAGCAACCATAACCAAGCATATATATAATCGAACCGCATAAAGCTTCAAAAAGACAAAAGTTACACGAAAATGTTAAAAGTAAACAATAATACACCCTCAAAGATATCGCTAATTAAAGAGAGGGCGCTAACGAGTGATGGAATGAAAGTTGATTCCTAATTTGCATTCGAATTGGAAGTTTCGTAGAGTGCATTTTTGACGGAAGATATTTTTCTGAAAATGTGGAAAGATTGGAATGCAAGTATTATCATTTGTTTAGTTTCACGCTGTATCTCGCGTATCACTGGGTAGGGAAGAGGAAGGTGGTATTAAGACACTCCCTGCCTCCGTCCACATTTTGCCCAATTTTAACACTACGAGTGTAGAGTGGCGGCACACGCCGCACTTTATCAGGTTTTGAGAGCAAAGAAGGAAAAATAGTTTATTTATTTCTTCAAGTGGGAATCGAACTTACGACTATAGTTACGTTTAGAGTCCGACGCAGCGCCACGGAGGCCCTAAAATTTATAGTTTTTTTAGCTTCACGCTGTTTCCTGTATATAGCAGGCTAGGCAGAGGAATTAAGAGGGGTTAAAATACTCCGTTTCCCAGTAAGACACTTCCGTTCCCCATTCTTCGCCTAATTCTTGGGACATTGTGTGTTGAGTGGCAGAACTCGTTACCAGAGCGAAGAAATAAAAATATTAAATAATCATTCCTCCAAGCAAGATTCGAACTTGCAACCTCTAAGGCCTCAAATTTTCTAGTCCATCCATTTAAACCAGATTGAATCTTAAATTTATATCAAAATATTTTCTATTCGATTTCATGCTTGCATGCATCGACTGCTTAAATTACTAAACTCTGTGATCTTTTCAGTGGCATTGCTTCAAAAGCTCCTTTGAACTAAACTTTTCCTATACAGCCATAGAAAGAGTTGCTAAAACTTATAGAACTGTCCTTACGCCTTTTATGGGAAACGTGTGAAATAAAATAATTTAAATTGATTTATTTTTCTTCTTCAAGCTTCAGTCAAGGGAAGCTAGAGGGCACCTAGTGTTAAGATACTTCGTTCCCCCAATTCCACTCAATTCCGGAGGCTTTATGTGTTGAGGGGCGGAACTCAACGCTACGATTTGGAAAGCGAAGCGAAGAGCGAAGAGCAAAGAAATGGAAATATAAATTTAAATAAATATTTCAGTTCCTCGAGTGGGGATCGAACCCACAACCAACCGCGTTTACAGTCTCACCGCCCCTGCGCCACGATTGGATTCAATAAATTATCTTCAAATTATTCATTGAATATTGTAGTATTTTATACATAGCTAGCTATACCCCACATCTTCACTTGGATTTTATGACCCATACTGTATTCATTTCTATTTTGTTCTAGTTTCGACTGTAATATTACAGAATATTTAGAATCCTGGCCTTGTTTGTTCCCTTAAGAATATGTTTTCAAGAAATATATTCCCAGTACTTCTCAGTGCTTCTCAAGGAACGTAGATACTTACCAAATTCTTACATTTTAAGTCCAATTCCATTTTTTCCATTATCAAAGTCCATTTTTTTTCCGCACCGTATCCCTTATATAGCAGGCGGCTAGGCAGAGGGAATCTACAAACCTAATATTAAGATACTCCGTTCCCATTAAAACATTTCCGTTCCTCACTTTCCGCCGAATTCTGGAGACATTGAGTTTTGAGTAGCGGAAACACGCAATGTCTGGAAAATTGTGCAGAAAGTGAGGAATTAATGTTTTGACACTAGGATCCTTTTGCCTATTCTGGATATATTCGTATCACTCTATAATCTCACAACTGTGTCTAAATACAATATTTTGATCTTATAAATATTAATACAAGTAATTACCATACAGATTAGTTATGTTATAACATCCCTAAATATATCGATGTCCACACGATTGCACATGAATTTCTTAATCATCTAATAAATAAACATGAACTTTGATCTCAAATTTGTTTTCATACATGGTTTCCCAAAGTCCCAAAGAGGCTTGATCGAATAGAAATGGATGGTAAAATCCCTAGGAATCCTAGAAAGCTATACTAGTATACCTGGAATACCGGGGAAATGCAGCGGAGATACTTCACTGAATTCTTTGTGGACCTCACAATCAATGTGTACTAGATAAGACATTTTCTCAAATATATTATATAACCTCGTTCGAGCGTTCCGTACGAAATGGTTAGTGGAGGTTTTTGTATTGAAGTTGGTTTCCCTTTTTCTTTTTTTTTTGGATTATTGAGTTGTTTCGTTCATTTTCGTTATCAGAATTTGACCTGGGTTAATATAGACGAATGTTTGGGATTTTTGTCAATAAGAAATAAGTAAAATCTAAATTCTACTAGGTTAATTAAATATTTTTTACTTCCTCGCTTTATCAAAGCAGGACGCTGAAATCCGCCACTCAACACAAACTATCTCGAAAACATGGGGAACTGAGTGTTTTATCACTAATACTGTGGGTATCCTGCTATTTGCGGAATACAGTTGAAGTTAAAAATAGATATATTTATTATATGTAAATAATACAAATACGTATACGCGAACAAAATAAAATAAAACGCGAACCTTTCATAATGCAACATTTTACAGCACACTACAGTCTACAGGTAGCAACCCCGTGTTTTAAGAATGAAGTCTACTTTTATTTCAGTATTTTAGCGCGAAGCTCTGTTCCGTGGTTATATTTTATATGAAATAAATAAAAATATATTGTAGGTAGATTTGATTTTTAAAATGAAATCTTATATTTTTGGAAAATTCTCGTTCACTTTTGTGAAAGAGTCGTATAAATTAACCTATTATTTATCTTATAATCTGAATAAAACTGTTCCCTGAACAAGGTTGCGGGACACCTGAATAAAATTTCGGTAGCTATATTAATTCTTAAAACAGAATCTTTAGAAAATGTATGTTCAAGTGCCTTCCATCCCTCATTCCCTTAGTAAAGATGTAGAAAGCATCCTGTCGAATATTGTTAAATTATGCCTAAAGTTCAAACAAAAGAATGGCCCGTCTCTTCGGCCGTCGTTTTCCTGAGACCTCGCTCGTTCCTTATAGTGTGAATATAAGTGAATTGAAATCTCTGAAATTCAATAGTAGCATTGTATGTATGGATCGTCGCGCAAATGCAGGTAGCGCAGCGTTGTGGGATAAATGTATTTTATTTATTTTTTTAGCTTGTATGTTATGTCCTTCACGTCGCAGAGTAGGCAGAGGGAACCTGGGGACCTGTGCCAAAATACAGTTCTTCACTCTTTGGCCGAATCCAGACATTGTATGATAATTGGCGGATACCGACGTCACGCGTTAGCATAGGCACGCTTCTTATTTGTGCCCACAATTACCGCTAAGAGGGTAACATAGCTACATCAAATCTACAGCGTCGTCGAAAAAAATAATTATAATTACCATATTAGGCTTGTCTCCATTAACTTTTATTAAATCAATGCACTCTCTGAAAATATAATTAATAAATGTTAAATATGAACTCGCTAATAATTAAATTTAAACGATTAATATCTTTAGCGGATGAATAATAGCAAGAAAATATTGTTATATTTTTAGGTTCACAGAGGGAACCTAATGTTCAGACAGACCAACCTTCGAAACATTGCGTTAACTTTGCAAAACTTACCAGCGTGACACAATGAAAATCAATCAACCCCCGAAGCGGATTTCGAACCCGCAACCGTCCCGTTTACAATCAGACTCAAAGACGCTGTGCCACAATAGCTTAAAGTTATTTAAACGTGAACGTGAGACAATACTGTCTTTCAAAACTATTTAAATGCTCAGTGTGTCTTCAAGGCACTGTGGAATGCATTACGATGCGGTCTAAGGAAATTCTTGGCATGGTAACCATTATATTACTTTCAAGATATATGTATGTATATGTTTACGCTGGGTAGGTAGAGGGAACCAAGTGTTAAGACACCAACCTCCAACGTGAATTCGGCGTGAAGTGGGGACACTTCACGCCGAATTCACGTTGGAGGTATCAGCACCAGAGCGAGCAAATGAAAATAATTAGTTCCTTTGAATGAGAATCGAAGCCATTCAAACGCTGTGGTGCAGGGCTTAAGTATATTGATGTATAATAATAATAATAATAATAATAATAATTGTTTATAATTGAACAAATAGAACAAAAATAAAATAGAGGATACAGTTAATTTAAAGTTGGACACAGATGTTCAATGGCCGTTGTGCGGCGGATGTCACTAAAAGCAAATTTCAATGTATGTTTCAAACTAAAACTTCAAATAATATTTATATTACTATACGAGTAAGTTCATTATTTTCTTTAAACTGCAACCTCGTAGCACAGGAAGTATTTTTGTACGGAATCAAAGCTAATTGACATAATTATTTTAATATACGCTGTAAATTGTTTTGGACGTGACATCGATATGCCACCATGAAAAGTAGGGGAGAAGTGGCATGAAAGAGCCAGGTTTTGAAAGAGCCACTATATTATAGTAGTTATAGTATTATGCAATATTATAGTAGTTTAGGATTCGTTAGAATATTTTATTTTTAAATGGCAACATTGATTTGCCGTCACCCACAAAAATTTTACAGTTCATCGGAACCAACGGACGCCGATACGTCGAGTTGAAGTTTTTGGCATTCCAAAGTAACTATTTTACTTCCTTTGAGTTGTTTTTTAGTATTTCATTGGAAACAAATACGGGTACTTGGAATATAGATTGAGTTTATGTATATATTTGGCCTTGTAACTGCATTAAAATTGAGTTTAAAAAGTTTTGATATCGTTGTCATTTTGGAGGTTACATTTTTTTAAAGAATAAGTTATGAAAGAGCCGGGTGGACGGGCCTTGTAAGAGGTGGCTCTTTTATAGCCTGAATAATATAAGATTAAAAATTTTGTTAGAATTATCTAATTAAAATGACTGATAGAATTTTAAAAAAAACATTACTTTTTAGTAAGAATTATTAAATCGTTTTTATATAATATTGTTTAGCATAATTATCACTCTTATACCTCATTATATAAGACTGGCTCTTTCAATACCGAAATGTTATGAAAGAGCCGAATGACACATTTTTTTAAAATGAATATTTTATTAATTTTTTATTGTATTTATGGGTTATTTCGTACGAAATTACCTAGTTTAATAAATAAATAATAATTTGAGGGAAAAAAATCTTAATTTCTTTAATTCTCTAGTCTTTACACTAGGTTCTCAGGTTCCCTCTGCTAACTCTCTAAAAAACCAATCAAAGAAATTTGAAGTTATTTTTATTTCACAGTTTTAAATTATAATCCCACACTTATTGAGAAACGAAAAGTTTTTCAACCTACATTTCATGGAAAGCGTCCAACATCCTATCCTATCCATACCTATATTATAAATTCGAATTATAAATTCGATCTACCCTTTTATGTGAGGAACCTATGTGATATTGTACTTTTCGCGGATGATACCTCTTTAATATTTAAGGTTGACAGAAACAAAATAAACTATGACGACGTGAATAGTGCATTATCGCATATC